>JAJAGP010003603.1:0-69265 GCA_025084515.1 Ancistrus triradiatus
GGAGTGGCCTAGCCAGTCTCCAGACCTCAGCCCCATAGAAAATGTGTGGAGGGAGTTGAAAGTCTGTGTTGCCCCAAAACATCACTGCTCTAGAGGAGATCTGCATGGAGGAATGGGCCAAAATACCAGCTACGGTGTGTGCAAACCTGGTGAAGACTTACAGGAAACATTTGACCTTTGTCAATGCCATCAAAAGGTTATATTACAAAGTATTGAGTTGAACTTTTGTTATTGACCAAATACTTATTTTCCACCATAATTTACAATTAAATCCTTTAAAAATCTAACAATGTGATTTCCTGGATTTTTTTTCTCATTTTGTCTCTCATAGTTGAAGTGTACCTGTGATGAAAATTACAGACCTCTCTCATCTTTCTAAGTCGGAGAACTTGCACAATCAGTGGCTGACTAAATACTTTTTTGCCCCACTGTATGTGTGTGAGAACTGAGGCCGCATCAGTACTTTTACTCAGGTGCCGGCCACACTCTGAGCTCAAAAAATGTACTCAGTAGTGCACTAGTAAATATAAGAGTGACAAGGGCTTGCTGTTAATATTATTAGTCAAATATTAGTCAATATTATTCTTTGTACAGTATAACATTCAATTATTTATATTAAAAATATTCTCCAAGCAGTATCTGGCTTCTACTGCTAGGGAAGAATATAAATTCCTCTGGACTACCTTCAGAAAACCTGGCAAAATGGTTGTGTATTAGGTATGCAAACAATCTATGTCTTAGCAAATACCTCAGATTAAGATCCACTGTTAGTTGTGGTCTCTGATCATTCACAGCTCAACAATACTTTACTTGACTACTATGCAAAACTTCAGAATGTGAAAGCAACCCAAGTGCAATTTTAAGTCTTTAAGAGATTAAGTCTTCCTTAATTAAATGAGTTTAAAATGCCTCACCTTAATAACCACTATAATTTAAGGATGCTTAAGAAGCTATCAGAAGTATGCAGATAAACCACCAGGCCTTGGTGGGTTTGTACCAGCTGCATTATTATTCTTACAGCCCAATTTCCCTTTTGAATGTAAAATTATAACATTGACACACAAGGCCTTGCTAAAGGCCTAAAAAGTGTTAGTTTGTGGGATATCCCTAGATCAGACAGATTTTGACAACACTTGCACACAATACACTGACTTTTAACATGCCTTTCCTGAAGCTGTCATTGGAAAATAGTGTGAGCTGGTATCTCCCCTTAAAATAATGCTGCTTAAACCTAATGTCTTGTTTGAAGAAATAAGTTGTATCCTTTGGTATCTGTGTGTATAATGTAGTCATTTCTCCTTCCAAGTTAAGAGCACTTTTCAGAGTCATACAGGTAAGTGACATTTAATGACCATCCCATCAATGTTCGTTCACTTTAACAATCAAGATCAACAATTCTAATAAATTATAATAGGAAAAAACTTACACTGGATTAGAGACTGTTCTAAATTGGTTGTTGTGTACTGATACTTTTTTGTGCAAGTTACTCGTGTGTATGACATTACTGTATTTTGTGTAATTATTGTGAATTTCCTTAAATTAAATATTAGGGATGCTGTGGTATCTCTGTGGTTTTCAGTGGTATCTCTGACACGTTTGCATATCATTTGCACACCGGTTTCTTGTTAAAATACCCTTTATAGTTACATTACAGTAGCATAAAAAGCCTATGCTCATATGGTAATGTCTGGTCAACATCCATTTCAGTCCACATCCTGATTCAGAGAATGTAATGCCATTGTTAAAAGGTGCCTGTACATTTGACGGGAAAGCTTAAGAAAACCTCTTGTATAACTACATCTTGAATGCTATTCTAACCATTTTTTCATCACACACACCACAAATGTCTTAACACGCACAACACAAGTCATGACACACAACACCTATCTCAGCCCTCGCTATTACTACACCAAGAACAGAGATATCAGTACACTCATCAAGCACCAATAGAATCAGAAATAAACTGCTGTTTTCACCCACCTCTTCTGGAAAGAAAATTCCTAATTGGATAAACTACCCAAATTTATCTAAATTTTTCCCCTTTCACTTCCAGGCAAAACATAAGACCATTCCAACTGATCAAGATGGATAAGAAAAACTCAATGTAATGAAATAATGGTTAGTTCCCAAAAGTCTTAGGCCTTATCCAAAGGCCTACAAGGCCCTAAGGGTTCCCCACTGCTAGTACAGGTTTGCACAGTTTAACATCTATCCAATCAACGTCCATTCACTTTAATATATAAAATAAAATAATGTCAGTCTTACATACAGTATACACATATTATTCCTGCCTGAATGACAGACAACTAGTATGAGTGAACCCTTGTGACACCTGCTGAAATAAAAAAATAATCACAATCTTGAAAGGCAGGAAACTACATCATAGCATTCCACTCTTGTTTTTGGTAAGTGTTTCAAGTTTTATAAAAGAAGTGTTAATTAATATTAGTGTTTAAAACAAAACACGTGCAAATTATCTGAACTTCAGTTGGGTGATGGTAACGTCCGGTCAACATCCATTTCGGCCCAAACTTCCAATTTCAGATAACTTAATGAGGATGTTAAACAGTGCATACCTGTACCGTAACATTAAGATTATTTTTTGGTTAGATCTCTTTCACATAATAAATGTCCTAAATTGGCTTATGCCAAAAAAAGTTGCAAGGCGTTTTTATTCATACTGTGTATAGTTAGCAAACCTGCAAGGCTTAAAACCTGGCCATAATTTAGTCCAGTCTTTGGTCTGCAAAACCCTTCTGTTCTGGTACCTATACTGCAAACTATACACACCTCGAGCACTTTGCCAGTGCATGTTCTAAAAATCCATAAAATGTGTAATATGACTAGTGTTTCTATTCTTTATCATTGGCTTATCAACTGGCTTACTTAATTTACATTGTATTGTATTGTAATTCAGTTTGCATTATATATTTTAAACCCAGTTTTGGTAGATATGGTGCTTTATGGTTAGCATTGGGAATAGAATACAGTTTGTCAATTATCTTTGTGTAGTTGGTATATTAATATTCTTTACAGTAAGCAACTTGCAAGAAAATGACTTATGCATTGACTACTTCTACAATAACAATCCACATAAACCCCCGAACTGACACTTCCTTGAGACAACACGAGCAAAAACAATGGGGACATACGTTCTCAGCCAACAGACAAGCTCAGAGAAAACTGGAAGGAGAATTTGGGTTCCTCACCTCAAGGAAATTGTACTGACTTGGGTCTGCTGGGAGGAAAGGACAGTTGGGTTATGGGGTTGTATAGTTAGGAAAGTACTATAATATTTTATGTGATCATAATTCTGCCAACTCATTCCCACAGTACTATACCTGTTCCAGACTTATAAGCCCGCTTCATCAACAAACATAATAATGTTTTTTTTAAAGTGGGACTATGACTCCAGAAAAAAGTTTACCCCCACTTAATTCCAGTGGGATAGTTGAACATGGGAAAACCCACAACCCTAGGGTTTTAATGTTTCCACAACCACACCTATACTTCTTGTACTTAATAGTGTGTGGGTTGAGTGGTGTGTGAGTGTGGATGTGTGGAGTGTGTGTGTGTGTGTGTGTGGTGTGTGTTGGTGTCTAAACTTTCTGACTTTCACTAGTGACTGGTGAAAATGGCAATCAGTATTTTTTTCCTTTGCTGTCTCTGTAAATGGCTGTCACTTGCAGTGAGCCTTTTTTTAAGGTTTTAAAGGCCATGTGGGGTGGCAGCAGAGGGGGGCTGTACTAAGGGTCACTCCATTCTGTCTGACTCAAAAACCTTTCCAGATCTTCAGCCTGACTTGTTACGTTTGTGGTAATGAGTGCACATACATGTAGAAATGCCTACCCAAGGTTGTATAGGAAATGCTATATATATATTATTTTTTATTTTTTATTTTTTTGTTACATTTAGCTTATAAAGTTTATATAGCACCACCCCATATCAGAAAAAAGTTGGGATGGTATGGAAAATGCAAATTAAAAAATATATGCAGTGTTCCTTACATTTCCTTTGACATTTATTTCATTTCAGGAGCTCAAGATATTTCAGGGTTTTTTTTCTTCATTTCATTTTTCACTTCATTTTTACTTCATTTCCTTTTAATTTCCATTCCTGCATTTCAAGCCTGCAACACATTCCAAAAAAGTTGGGATTGGTGCTAGTAATGAGGTTAAAAAAACTAAAGAAAAAAAAACAAATAATGAATTTCAAACAGGTAATGTGAACAGGTGAATATAATCCTGATTTGGTACAAAAGCACTATCCACGAAAGGCTGAGTCTCTGAGGAGCAAAGATTTGCAGAGGATCTCCAAATGCATGAGAAATTATTGAAAATTTTCAAAACAGTGTTCCTCAAAGAAAACCTGGAAGGGATTTACATATTTCTCCCTCCACAGTGCATAATATCATTCACAATTCAAGGCAATCTGGAGGAAATTTTCAGTCCAAGGGTAAGGGCCAAGTCTAAAACTGAAGAGACGTGATCTCTGATTCCTCAGACCGCCACTGCATCAAGAAAACGGTCATATCATCAATAGCTGATATGAAAACCACATGGGCAAGGGATTAATGTTATCAAACGTCTTAAAGGCTCGACAATATGGAGTTACTCACAAAATGGCGTCGACCTCGAAGGGAGTCCCTTAGTCTTGGGGATCCTTTCCTTCTTCCTTCTTCTTTATGGACCATCACACAGTGGAAACGTGTAAATGAAATGACGTTGATCAGAAAAAAACGTGAAATATCTTGGGTTCATACTGTCTGCAATGAAATAAAAGTCAAAGGAAATCTAAGGAACACTTCATATATTTTTTTATTTGCATTTTCCATACCATCTCAACGTTTTCTGATTTGGGGTTGTATATAAAGTGTGATCTGTGACCAAGAAAGGACCGAAAGGGCTGAGGCCAAAATCATCTGTTTAGCATATTTGTGGGATTATGTCTTAGGTTTATTTTAAGAAGTTTGTGAAGCATGTATAGCTATTCAGGTCATTTTTTTTCTCCGTCAGCATGGTTGCCTCCATGTCATAATAATATGTCATAATGATATGTTCTTTGAAAAGAGAATGAAGCTCATTGAGAGGCCCTGCCTTGAAGGTACAGTGTATTTTTTAAAGGATGTAGATACATATATTTTAAACACCTAATCGTAATTCGAATTCAAAATATTCAGGAACATCTACCACCATGACAAATGGAAGTAGTGGTAAATAAGCAAAGCATGTGAAACACAGAATCCAACAGTACATGTTATTGCTAAATTAATATAAGTATATAAACTATTAATGTCACAGAAATCCAGTAGTTGTCTGTAATCAGCACGGAAGCCCATTCCCGAGACAGAAGATGGCAACAGATCTGCTTCTGTTCGGATCAGTTGTGGGTGCAGGTGACAACCTCTAAACCTGCTGTCAAATAGCTGCCTTTCCACCAGGCCGATAGTTAACACCCCACAGCGAGACCTGCTGCCCTCAGCTATTACTCATCCTGACAGCTCCCTTACTGGCCACCTTCTCTGGCCGTGCCACACTTGTTTCCACATTTCCAGATCCAGCCTTTCACCCTTCCACACTTCTACACTTTAACCAGGATGAAGCAGAAGGAATGGACCGAAGACTTTCCTGGCCAACATTTCAGCATCGCACATATAAATGTCAGCTATGGGAAATCCCGAACACGTGCTGTGTATCCGGGGTCATGGTAATATATTTGTCAGGTGTGGTTCTGACATGTGCCTTTCAGTACTATTCTGATTTCATTGCCAGGTGAAAAATGAAAGATGAGTATTTAATAAAATTGCATCTGTATTAACTGATAGCTCCAAGAGCCCACAAAACAACATTTGCACAAAGTGACTCATCTTCATATTTAGTCCATTATACTCCTTAATTACATCACTCAAGACCTAATGCAAAAGCAGGTATATTAGGAGGGTCTACTGATGAGACAGCTTGAGAGCAGTCATAGGAACCAAGCAAAACCACAAATATATGATAAAGTAAATCTGGTGGAAGCATGCTGTACGTGCTTGCAATGAAACACAAGGTAATTACATACTGTCGCCATATATGTTTGTTGTTGTTTTTTTTTAAACATATTTTGTTATTCCCCTGGTGTCTGAGCTACTCATACCAGCACAACACACACTAACACACCACCACCATGTCAGCATGACTTGCAGTGCTGAGAATGATCCACCACCCAAATAGTACCTGATCTGTGGTGGTCCTGTGGGGTTCCTGACCATTACAGAACAGAGTAAAGAGGACGAACAAAGTATACTATGACCACTAAAGTAGTATGGCAAACGAACACCACACACATTACATGTCGGGTGGGCAATATAACACTTATTATAATCTACCTCGAAATTTATAAGCATGTATTTATATATGTATTTTATGTTAACAAGGTACATTATATGGCCAATAGACACCATTTCTAAATTAGTCATCTCTGTTATTTCAGCCAGGTTCATAATATGCATGCATGGAATATGCACAGACTAACCTGGTCAGTAAAATGGGTTGAACTGAACACCTCATTGACTCTAAAAATTACACTTTCAGAAAATTCCACCTCCCCAACATCTCAGTTTGTCAGCTTTCTGCCCTACCCTGCTGAAACAACATCCATAAATAAATGATTTGCCAGCTTTGGTGGAGAACTTGGCTGGCTTGCACAGAGTTCTGGCCTTAGCTTCATCAGACACCTTTGAGATAAAGTGGAATAACATCACCCTTTGTATGGCTTATTGTTCAACATCAGTCTCACAGTCATGTTCCAAAGTCTATGGAAAACCTTCTAAAACATTTACATTTTACATTTACAGCATTTAGCAGACACCCTTATCCAGAGCGACTTACAATTGATACAGTCTTACAATTCAAGCAATTGAGGGTTAAGGGCCTTGCTCAAGGACCCAACAGTGGCAGCTTTGGCAGAGGTGGGATTTTAACCCTGGACCTTCTGGTCCATAGTCCAGTACCTTACCCGCTAGGCCACCACAGTCCCCTAAAAAGACTAAAGGCTATTGTAGCAGCAAAAGGTGACACTTTTTAGATGTGATTCTGGGTGTCCACAAACATCTGGCTATAAAGTGTATACATTCCATTTGGAATGTTTAGTACGGCAAGCAGTGTTGGTGCCATACAATTTTGGGGTCTGAGGTTCAATTGTAGGTACTGGATTCACCTTGACCCATGATGTATGAGTATGTTAATTAATTAATACGTATTGATAGCTGTTCTCCTGCTTCTTAAACTTTTATTTAGTCATTTAAATTTTAGTCAGTTGCTTAGTCAGGGACTGTGGTAGAGTAGTGGTTAAGGTACTGGACTATGGACCAGAAGGTCAACGGTTCAAATCCCGCCTCTGTCAAGTTGTCACTGTTGGCTCCTTGAGCATGAACCTTAACTCACAATTGCTTGGATTGTAAGACTGTATACAGTGATGTAAAAAAGTGTTTGCCCCCTTCCTGATTTCCTTTGAGGACTGTGGTAGCCTAGCGGTTAAGGTACTGGACCCTGGACCAGAAGGTCCAGAAGGTCCAGGGTTCAAATCCCACCTCTGCTCAGCTGCCACTGTTGGGTCCTTGAGCAAGGCCCTTAACCCACAATTGCTTGAATTGTAAAACTGTACCAATTGTAAGTCGCTCTGGATAAGGGCATCTGCTAAATGCTGTAAATGTAAATGTAAATGCTTAGAGGAGCCCGTGGTTGTTGATTTTGAGCACAATACATTGAGAAGCTTGACGGCCCACAGAACGTATTAAGCTCTGGAATGGTCTTCATCTGACTTGGATTTAGTCCTAACAAAAAACAATAGCCAGAAAACAAGTTGGGGTGCCTTCAGTGTAGGACGTTCTAAATGTCTGACTGGTTAAAATTTTCAGCATGTCGGTTTTTTACAATGATGAAAAATTAATCACGTAGGCCTGCACTGTAAGACAGAGTTCATATAATTTCAGCTGAATCTTCCTGAGTTACTGTTGTTATTGCTACAGGTCCTAATTCTTTTTCCAGTCACAGCAACTTTGTTTTTGTACCTAACATTTAAAAGGAAACTGAAAGATCAGGCCGGCATTTACCAGCTAAACCTTACTTGCTGTAACCCATACTAGTTCTGGTATTAACAGAGGATTAAAAGGTCTGTTGATCCTTGTCAAACTACCTGACATTTTACTGAGTCATATTTCACATTTTCACTACTGTCTGTCCTGCTGCTGAGCATAAATGCAGATGTAAGGAAATATAGACAGAGATTTAATAATAGGCAAGGCAGGTATTCACGTCACTGCTAAAGCTATTAGAAGACAGTCAGTCTGTACTTGTGTTATTTATCATCCACCAAAAAATAGGGAGTGATTGGGGTACAGACTTTGAGGTCAGTGACAGTATTTGGTTAAGTGTGTGTGTGTGTGTGTGTGTGTGTGTGTGTGTTTCTTCACCTCATCCTTCATACAATGGCTGGTCTGAATTATACAATGGTTCAATCAGCAATCAGAAAAGAGAAGCCAGATGTCAGAATTATATGTGAATTGTTCTCAGAGGAGGCTGATTTACCATCAGCAGTGGGTTTAGGGGAGTAAACACACTTTTCTTTATATAATAAGAGAAGCAAGAATTACAGAATACCTAAACATTATTAAAGCTATTCAGGCCTGTTGACTGGGGAGAAAAATACGACTTCCTAGGGGTTTAGTTTGCACATCTATGAGGACCTTATTCTCCACACTCCACACATTAAAAAAATGTGAATCTTAAAACTTCCTAGGCCAGACAACAAGCTCATTATTGGTATTATTTCAATTTTACAGCTCATTTTGTTTGGTCACTGTTCCACTACATTTAAATTAAAAGTAAATGGAACATGTCTAGCACTGTGCTGAATTAAAATGAGATCAAGTCTGGGCCAGTGACATTAAGAGACATGTTACCAATTTTATTTCTTTATTTCCCATTAGCTCCGGCTCTGGGGCATTCTAGGCAGCTCTGTTGACTCAGTGAAGAAAAGCCATTAGCATCCCTCTCTGTCACCAGATCACTCCAGAGTTGGCTAGGACTTTGAGTTTTTATAGAAAGCACCTTTAGATTTTGGAAGAGGCTACCCTTGACCTATACAGGCCCTTCCTCATGGAGTTAATTGTGCCTAAAGGCAGGTATGGGAGTCTATGAAGCTTTGTGCCAAGATACAAGAAGACATGGAGCAAATGGCCCAAAATGAAATGAGCCATGGCAGGGCTTTTCAAAGTATCTACTTTATTGCTCTTGGAGGAAAGAAATGCAGAGGGGAAAAATACAAATTGACCCCTATACTAGAAATACTTCAGATACACCTGGTTGATGGTTTCCCTCTGCACCATATGAACATTTTGTTTTAAACAGAAGTTAACCTCTTAACTTCTCTCGGTATCACACAGTGACTGTGAGGATGGTCTGATGGTCAAAAGGAATTATAACCAATACATAACTCAACATATACAAAACCTTTTCATACACAATCATGTTATTTTACGTAACTGGACAATTGCCTGCATGAATAAATAAGGACACATAGTTGGCCCAGAGAATTGAGCCGTGATTCCCACATGGTTCATCTCAAGTAGTGTGTGTGTGTGTGGGTACAGTAAATGTTCCATACTAAATAATCCATACTAATCCATCTGTTAGTGTAGTGTGTCTGGGAAATTTTTATATTGTTACATGCTTAGTTTTTACCTAGGTTAGCTTTTGAACCCAATGGTGGTACTTTCTGGCTTTCTGGTGTAGGTCAGCCATTAGCAGAACTCTCTTAGGTGCTGATGTCATTGTTGAAAGATGGATGCGGGGTTTTTTTTGGTATTTTTTAAAAATTCCCTTCAAAATATATTATGGAGAGGGAATGGTATGTCATTAGAGCAAATAAATAAATCTCCATACAGGCATATACACTCACCAATCACTTTCTTAGGTACACCTCTTTATGTCTACATTCATTGTCCATTTAATCAGTTCCAACTACCAAAGTGTTCCAGATGCACTTTGTTGTTCTAAAGTTACAGACTGTAGTCCATCTGTTTCTCTACATACTTTTAGTCCCCTTTGCCTGACCACCACAGATCAGGTATTATTTGGGTGGTGGACCATTCTCAGCTCTGCAGTGACACTGATGTGGTGGTGGTGGTGTGTTAGGGTGTGTTGAGCTGCTATGAATGGATCAGCCACAGCAGTGCTGTGTTCACTCACTGTGCACTCTTGTCAGACACATCTACCATGTCACTCCACCTTGTAAATGTGAAGTCAAAGACAGAAGCTCATCTGTTGTTACAGTTTGTGTTAGTCTTCCTCTAATCCTTCATCAGTGCTCACATGATGCTGCCTACAGAATGATGCTGGCTGGATATTTTTGGTTGGTGGATTATTTTCTGTCTAGCAGAGACACTGAGGTGTTTAAAAACTCCATCAGCACTGCTGTGTGTGGTCCACTCATACCAGCAAAACACACACTAACACACCACCATCACATCAGTGTGACTGCAGTGCTGAGAATGATCCACCACCCAAATGGTACCTGATCTGTGGTGATCCTGTGGAGATCCTGAACATTAGAGAACAGAGTAAAGGGGTGTAACAATATGCAAAGGTAAGTAAAACTGATAAAATGGACAATGAGTGTAGAAACATGGAGGTGTACATAATAAAGTGGTCAGTAAGTGTAATCATTTTTGGGGTTATTCAAATGACATTTTAGACAGACGCTGATTTAAGAACCTCACAGCTCCAGTGTCCCCAGCTTTGATCTTAACCTTGAACTCTGCCTGTGTGGAGTTTGCATGTCCTCCCTTGTCCATTCGGGATTTCTCCAGGTACTCTGGTTTCCATTACAAAGACGTGTGTTAGGTTAACTGGTATTTCTAAAGTGCCCTTAGTGTGTGAGTGTATGTCTCCTACAATGGATTAGTGCCCTATCTAGGGTTGTTCCTGCCATGCGCCCTATGCCACCGACTTGGCACTGGCTTTTCCGCAGCCCTGACCAGGATTAAGCGGATAAGAAAATAAATCATTGAATGAATGTAGGCATCAAACAGAAAACACTGCATCTCCTCCCACAATGCAATACTGCACAAATGCAACTGATGGGTGATTTTTAGTGTACTATAATGCAAGAACATGGTCATAATGGTTGAAACATTAATACTCAGTTTAGAACTATGCCGCTCAAGATAGCAGTAGTCCTTACTTGTTTTGTTTTTGGAAATGTGAAAATGAACCCAAAGAGCCAAAACCATTTCGATTGGTATCCAGTTACGAGGTTACATATTGGTTACTACTGATCTGTCACAGCCTTATATATGTGAAAACTTAGCTTAATTTTCCTTTTAAAGGCCACATGCTGATCATTTCAGAGAACAAAATGGCACAAATCTCTGTAAATCTAGAAGCATATTTACTGGTAAATTATTAGTCTGTGAATGTTTTGGCATATCCATTGCATCTTGGGACCATAGCTAAAGTGGAAAAGAGACTCATAGCTCATATTCATGCACATTACCTGAGAGAGTGCTCCCCTGTTGCCTGATCTCATGCAGTGTACCTACAGAACTTGAATATGATGGCTCTTGCAGCTGGCAAGCCTGTGATTCCCATCACATAGTTGTAAAGGTCTGTGACAGACAGGAATGTGTGTATATATATGTGTGTGTGTGTTTGTGTGTTTTTGGGGGGACATTTTACTGGTCCCCAAAATGGAAAGCCACTTTTAGGAAAATCCAAGAGAGCAAAGTGATTTGATTTAGATTGAGTTTAATATTATGGTTAGATGTAGGTTTAGGTCAGTGACAGCTGGTGGTTTTTAAAATAGGGCAATCAAATATTCACATATGATCACTTTATATTACTGGTTAGCCATAGCATAGACATATAGAGATTCTTTACCCCAGCCCTGGAGTTGCTTTTCCTAATACAAAGCCATTTTCCATAACACATTTTGATCCAGCCAGGCATGGCTCAAGATGACAGGTTCAAAGCCATTTGTCCAATTAGCGTTAGTCTTTCAACTTATCTTTCAGACACATACACATTTGTTCCATAGGCTCCCAGAGATGCACTAGCTTCTAGAGTGTATATTAGGTCTGTGCCTGGGGCTTCAAAGCAGATATTGCACACCATGCTGTTCACTGGGAGGAGTTTGATTTGCTATAATATTAAATTCCACCAAGACCAAACAATGGCTTAGACGCTTGATAAATATTAGATTCCTGCATTGTAAGTTGAAGGGACGTGAGTTTGCTGCAGTAATATTTTGTCAGTGGAAAGTCCTCACGGTGATATAAAGACAAACGTGTGTTTGTGTGTGTTTTGCTTCCTGAAACATTTAACATCAAGATAGACAATGGCAACCTGAACATACAATAATTTCAGATTAATCAATCCACATCTAAAGTCAAATCTAAGTCCCTGACCAGGAAGTTTAAGTCTGGCCTGTGTTATCAGATGAACATAACCAGACATAAAGGGTTAAACATCTGGAGCAGTGACATTTTCCACATCTGGTACATGCATTGTGGATCCTCATCTGCTTCATCTAGGCTCCATGCGTCTGGTGGCTATGGTACTGGCAAACTCTCACCATGTAGCACTGGTCTCATGCCTGAATGCAGACTGGGATATTTAATAATATTTCTTATTTTTAGTAGAGAAGCCAGATACTGTACAGTGGTCAGCCAGTCAATCATGTGATCCTTCTGTTCTCGCCATAAAACTGAGACAGAAAATGGCATTGACCTCTGAGGACTTCTGAGACAAGCTCTCAGGATGACAGCATAACAAATGTGAGGATCCCAGGGTTTGTCTTAGTCACAAGGTGCAAGGCAGAAACAACCATAGACAGGGCGCCACTCCATCGTAGGGCACATACATTCACACACTTATTCACACAGTAGGGCCACTTTAGAGTCTTTTCAGCTTTATTGTACAGTATCCTCCTAAAGACAGTAAATCTCATTATGTATAGCCATTATGCTACTTCCTGGAAGACATGGGTGTCAACTTGCATCCAAATATCATCTGTAAATATGAGCAGCTTTTAGATCCTGTTTGCCAGCATCACACCTGACTATGTATGCCCCGACCTGCCTAAGACAACATTTGCATACCACCTACTCTGTATGCATGCAAGAGAAACAGCTTGATTTGTGGGTAATATACTAGTAGACTTAAATATGATGGGAAACTGGAAAATCTGAAAATTTTGTTATATCTGCAAAACTGTAAGTGATGATAAAATTTTAGATGTTCTTCATGATCAGTGGCCCCAAATCCATAAACCACAACCAAAAGTAATCACAAAGCAAAATTTCCCATGTTTAGGTATGCTATTATCCTTCCACATTTCAAAAGACATTCCTTTAGGTCAGTTGGTATCTCTAAAGTGCCCAGCCATTGTACTCAATGCCGGTCTCAAGCCTGGATAAAATGGCAGTATTGTGGCAAGAAGGGCATCTGGAGTAAAATCTGAGCCATGTCTAATATGCAGATAAGATCCACAGTGGCAAACCCTAATGGATTGCCTTTACTGGTTACCCCCTGTGCTCAAGTGAATCCCCAATTACTCTTAAGCATGGATTGATAACACCATGTAACAATTTTCAAAAAAAATGTTGTTCCCAGTTGTTAAGTGTGTTTTCCTGATTGTTTCTACCATAAATGAATAGATTCTTATTTAAAAAAGTTTATTATTCTTTTTTTTTGTAAACTTTGCTTTTTGTGGTCAGCACAATGATATTTTGAAATTGATCTTTTTTAAGGATTATTCGCCATATTTCAAGATACTTAAGAAGCTTCTGGAATTGTGAGAACTATCAAGAAGTTTCTAGAACTGTCCAGAATTATCTAGAACTTTCTGGGACTGTACAGAATTGTAGGTAGACTGTATAACTACAGTTATATAGGGCCACTATAGCCCTTCCTGAGAGACGGAGAGACATGATCTAATTGATTGGGATTGCATAGCAAGTGGGCAACAGCCATCACAGACAAAGGGGAATTGACCTAGACAGACAGGTGTGAATTCATTTCATTCAGATTCTGATAACGACAGTATTCACACTTCACCCCACACCCATTACAGGAGGAGCTTAGGAAGGACCACTACTTTCAAATGTATATATTGTGTGTTACTCTGCTACCGGGTGATCAGTCTTGCTCTGCTGAATCCTCAGTACACTCTTGTACTTGATACTGCATGGAATAAAGATTGACCATTTGTATCGAGTTTGGAGAGACATCCTTTTTCCTTACAGTACACAACACCTTAGTCAATTTAGATGGCATCAAGAGGTTGCATACATCCATATGCATTTTGCTATATATGTGGCCATTTTATAAAGACAAGAGCGAAAAAGTACTCTGTGGAAGCATCTGCTAAGATGTGTGAGGCCTACAAAGCATACTTTGGCATGCCTGTTGGTGACCTGTTTTTATAATAAAAATTCATAATTTTTGTTGCCGTGGTCACAAAAGCGAAGTTTATGATGAATGTAAGCAATTTTTAATTTCTTTTAGACATAAGCAATTGGAATATAACATTAAAAAGCTGGGAACAAAACTTGTGTTACATAGTGTAATCAGACTTTCCCCTTTAGGATTTTCTACAATAGAGAGTCGGTATACTATAAACTAAGTCATCCAGGCACTGAAACATCGCTGCCACCACCAGTATGCTTGACTGTTGGTATAATTTTCTTATTGCGGTTTGCTGTGTAAAGCACCTACGTCTTCCAGAAGTCCAACTTTCAAATTCATCAGTTCACAGAACATTATCCCAAAAAGCTTTGTGGTTATCACTGTGTTTTTTGGCAAATGTGTCATGAGCCTTTATGATCCTTTTGGTTAGCAGCCATTTTCTGTCCCATTTTTTCCAGATCCTCTGTTTCTTTCTTATGGAGAAATCATGAACACTGAACTCAGTTGAGCTGAGCAAGGCCTGCAGTTCCTTAGATGTTTCTCTGGGTTCTTATGAGACTCCCTGCATGAGTCATGCACATGCTCTGAGAGGAATATTGGTAGGCCGATCACTTCTGGGAAGATATACCACAGCTCCAAATATTCTTTATTTGGAGAAAACGTCTTTTACTGTCGAAAGCACCTACAATCAACAGGCAAGTGTGGGAACTGAACCTTGTAGCAATGGAAGAAAGTTGTAGGGTTCGATGAGTCCTATTTTCTTTTCCATAACGTAGATGGCTGGGTACGTGTGGAGCGTTCACCTGGAGAAATTATGGCACCAGGATGCACTGAGGTAAGTAGACAAGCCAGTGGAGGGAATGTGATGCTCTGGGTAATGTTCTACTGGGAAAGCCTAGGTCTGGGCATTCATGTGGACATTGATTTGATGAGTAACACCTACCTAAACATTGTCACGGCCCAGGCTGTTTTAATGTTTTGGCTATATTTAGTGTTTTATACTTAGTGTATTTTTTAAAATACAGATTTATGGATACCATCTTATTTTCATTGTTAGCCACATTGTCAGCAAAGCTGTACTTAAAAAGAACGTTTTCCAAATTAAGCAAAGTTTTAAAAACCTTCTACATATTTCCAGGCGATCCTGGGAATTTTGTTGCATGGTATAATTTTCTGGAGTGATTATCAGTATGAAAGTCTTACAGTGATCATTTCTTATTTCAAACAGGCGTTCCGAACCCCACTAATGGTTGGACAGTCACTCCACATGATATTTTCATTATTATAAACTAATTCACTTGGACAGAAAAACTCCATGCCATATCATCAAAATGTTTTAGAGCATGTTATGTTATATATTATGAAAGGAAAAGTTGTTAAGTGGGGTGGCACAGTGGCTCAGTGGGTAGCACTGTCACTTCACAGCGAGAAGGTCCTGGGTTCAGTTCTCAGGTGGAACGTTATGGGTTCTTTCTGTGCGGAGACTGCATTTCCTCCCAGTTTCAGCATGGTATTATTCCCATTGAACCCCTTCACAATCGTACCTCTCAAGCCACAGATGAAGTTAGTCAGAAGTGTGGGGTAAATCTAATGAGCCTCATTGTGATGCTAAATGACTTGTTGGATCCCATGAATCCCTAGGATGTACTAGGATGCTGTCCAGAGTATACCAGGGTGCTTAAACCCAGTGAATTCCAAGATATGAATCTGTTGAAAGTCAGTATAATAATGGTATAATGGTGAGTGTACAATATGATCAATGGCTACCATTTTTCAGAAAAACAAGAACCCATGTTTTGGAAGTTTTTGTAAGAATACCATCGAAATAACACAAAAAATAAACAATAATGGTTACTGAATTCAGACTATAAACATTCATCCATTCATTGTTCGCATAATCCTAGTGAGGGTCACGGGAAAGCTGGTGCCTAGCCGGCACCACAGTGTCCATCATGGGGCACATACACTTGCACACTCATACACTCACACACTAAGGGCAGTTTGGAAACAGCAATTAACCTAACACGTATGTCTTTGGAATGTGGTAGGAAACTTGAGTACCCAGAATAAACCCAGTTGGACACAGGGAGGACATGCAAACTTCACATAGGCAGAGACCGGGCTCAGGATCGAACTGGGAATCTTGAAGCTGTGAGGCGACAGTGCTAACCATTGCACCACCGTGCTATCGTGATTATAAACATAAGCAATTAAATGGTCACAAGCTCCCAAGAGATGCATGGCCTATGCAACAGGTTGATATCACTGGTAAGGATCTGATAAACTATAACTAACAATGACAGAAAGACTACTGAAGAGCTGATGGGACCAGATTAAGCAGCATTATCTTGCATTTGTTTGAATGGGACTTTCCTGAAACAATGGAAAATTTGTTTAATATGTCTAATGGGAGTGAAATATGCTTTGCTAAATTTGACCCTGTTACAAATATACCTATAAGGAGAAAAGACAAAACAGGTTCATGGGGCAAAATACTATGCATTGATTATGGTCTACACATCCAACATGCTAAACAAAGGTCAGTCCCTTCGTGAATTAAGAACTGTAAAGAGAACAGTGTCACTTCTGCAAGAAAATCTTGGGTTCTATCCCAAGTGGAGCTGTCTGGGCCTCGAGTGCTCCAGTTTCTTCCCACAGTCCAAAGACATGCTTTAGGTTAATTGATTATGTTAAATGGCCCTAATGTGTGAGTGTGTTTATGAGTGTGTGAGTGTCCATGCTCTACGATGGGTTGCACCCTGTCTAAGGTTGTTCCTGCCTTGCACGCCGTTCTGCCGGCTAGGCACCAGCGCTCCCGAGACCCAGTCCAGGATTAAGCGGATAAGAAGGTGAATAAATGAATGAAGGATAACATTGGTGTTTTAATAGCATGACACCTTACTGGATTTCACATAAATCCACACAGAACTCCACTGAGTGCAATATTAAAGCAAGTACAGTCAAACCTCAGCTATTATTTAAATGTCAGAAGCCCTACTTCTAGTATTTCTAGTGGGAAAATTCCTGTCAGCATAATATTTGGCTTGTGTGACTTTCTGATTCGCTCTTCTGGCTTGTTATTAGCATTTTGGGCAGGGCTTCACCCTCTTCAAGTATCTGAACGCTTACATGTACTACCCATTTGTGGGTATATGTCCCTCAACCCCATTTACTGACTGTCAAATGTTTCTGTACTTGGAGGTAAGAAGGCATTCAGAATGCCATTTATTGTATGTCTGCAATGCTACACAAGTGCACACTTAGTTGGTGCAGAATTTGATTTCTTACATCATGCTTTTAAATCGCTATTTAATATGGATGGACTTAATGGTTTTGATGTGAACTGCTGTGGCTTGGTGGTAAGTGTTCCTGGGTACTTGGGAATGAATCCCAGGATGGGCTTGCGGTGTGGGTCAATATTAGTGGCAGAGGATCATGTCTCGGTGAAAATGGCAACAACACAAACACTATGAGAAAGTAAGGCCTAGGAGTCTACTTCCTTATGAAAAACTCCATGGATTGAAGCAGGGCAACTGTTACATGCCATGCCAGTGGTTAGTGAATTATGTTATAATGGAAGTTGGGATAGTGGCAACTGCAATTATAAGGAGAAATATAAATGGAAAAATCAGAGGATGCTGTGCCATTTACACTAACAATAAGATATGTGTTTGGTGCACAGCAGCCACAGCTTAAACTTTTGTTGTTTTTGATTCGACCAATTCTCAACACAATCATTCATATTTGTGGAATCCTACTGAAAATCTTTGATAGCATTTTGCTGGATCATACTTCTTAACAACCTTTCTCAGACCTTCACTAGGTTCCCTTATTGATAGTGTAAAAGTGGTAGGGTATTACTGGTGAAATGGACTGTAAACTGGCTGCATTGATGGAATATCGAATAGTTCAGTAGCAGAGATCCAACAGATTTTTCATGAACTCTCATCTGGGCCCTTTATTGTAAGCGTTGTGTGTAGTATCATGCTTTATTCCACATTAAGTAAACTATTTTAAAGCCCATCAGTCACAATGGATGTTTCCAGAAATGAAATCTGTACAGTTTACAAGACCGCAGAGAAAGTGGTTTTGCTTTTGCTCAAACAGATGTGGAGGAAATTGCAAACTAAGTTGAACCTTGCTCTTCCAAGTCGAAGATCATGAAAAAGTCTGGGCCATGCTGTGGTGTTTATGAGATCCTGAGTTTATGCTTGAACAAGAAAAGATATATCCATAGTCTATAATCCTTTATCTTTGCCTATGTGGAGCTGTATTTAACAGCCTAATTTTGAAACTGATGCTTTATCAGTTGAGGCTCAAGCCAAATGAGTTATTTATTAATGTATCCAAAAAGTCCTTAAATATGTCTTCAGGTAATCTAATTAGTTGTTGTAAATTGTATACATGAGATGACTTCTCCAGAACAGTGCCACTATCCTCCTACAGATCACAACCCATCTTGGCTACAAGTCGGTGCCTTTTCCAAATAAAAGCTTGTGAGTCACTACCCTGCGCATTCACTAAACTTTTTCTCACAATGTAAAATCTGGCATCAGCGGAACAGACTTCAGATCAAAGATGTCTCTAGAACATGCTCCCTTAGAGCTTGATCGTGTCATAGATAATCCTTCATGAGGATTAGTTAATGCCTGAAGCATGTTTTTTTTGGTTTGGAGGTCAAGAATCCAATTATTCTCCAAAAGCAAAGTCATGTCACCAGAATATTAGTAAGTCATTAACATGTGAAAAACCATGGATGACAGATCACAGAGGGAGCAATAATGGAACCTGGTCTTTAGATTGTTGTTGGCAAAAGCATAGTAATCTATGTCGTTCATCACTGTGCAATATGCAGCAAGCACAGAGGGAAATCAAAAGTACAGAAAATGGAAGACCTTCATCCAGTGTGTTTTAAATCATTACTAATAAAGGGGTGGGGTGTTTTGGGTGCCAGGACAGTATTTACACATCACACAGGCCTATAGAGTCATGCCTTATACCTGCATAAGTGTCAGTGATGGCATTGAGGGGAGAGGAACGCAGAGAGCTGAAGCATAAATGGCTTTAATGAATCACAGGCAGAGGTACCAACGGGGCAAAACCATAGTCAAGAACACAGTAGAGATAGGTAGGTAATCCAGCAGGAGTAAGGCAGGAGTGCATGTAAATGTAAATGAGTGAAAAGTTTCCAACTCAATAACTACTTTTTTAATTATGTAATTATATAATTAAAATACATTATATAATATATTATATTATATTATATTGAGTTGGAATCCCACCTCTGCCAAGCTGCCACTGTTGGGTCCTTGCAAGGTCCTTAACCCCCAATTGATTGGATTGTAAGACTGTCTTAGTTGTAAGTCGCTCTAGATAAGGGTGTTTGCTAAATGATGTAAATGTGTCTGAGTGCAGTTTAAATGTCCATGATAATGAAGTGCAAATTAGAAGCCAGTTTGTGTACTTAGCACGTGGGCGAATTGGAATGCAGCAGAGCAGGCTCTTGCGCAGAGGTGTGGGAAATTCTCAAGTGTCAAGACATCTGAAGTCTGAAAATGATGTAATTTACTCTCTTATAAACTTTAACGAGACTAATGCAGCAGATGAAACTTGTTGCTTCCTTGCTGGAAGCGAATGTCCCAGGTGGACAGCCATACCCAGTCACTATGGTTGTACAGAGATGCCTAGCTGCACTAACAGTCTGGCTTTTCTTTGTGTCTATAGAGCACCTGCCCCAAATTAGCAAATGGATTATTGGTACCACTCCTCCAGGATGGTCTTGATAGCTAGCAGCTCCCAGTTTTCCATGTCATAGTTTCAACTGATGTGGGTGAGCTTGTGGTAGTAGAAAGCCAGCAGGAACAGCTTGGGTAGCTCTACCTGGCATAGGGAAAGAAATGCTCCAACCCCCATGTCTTACACAGTACATCCACCTCCACAATGAATGGAAGACTGGAGTCTTGGTGTCTGAGAGCAGGGACACTGGAGAAAGCCTGCATCAGGGGCTATGACAGGGATGCTAGGAATGGAGGGAGCTGGTTAAGTTCGTTGTAATCAGGGTTAGAAGAAACCTGCAGCTGCTGGGAACATGGAGTGATGGATGAAGCCTTAAGAGAGCAATTCAGATATACAGTCCTCCATGGTCTTAGACTCAGGTGAGGAGAGTTGGCAGGCTGATGAGCAAAGTGGAACGGCTCTCTCTAGGCGCTTCATTGGAGCAATTGTAAGCTGATAAGGGAGACGATCAGTTGCCTTTTGTTTACTGATTACCTTGGCATGGTCTGCATAGTTGGTGAGTATGTGTTCTGGGCATGTGAAATGGGTGGTGGGTGTCTGAGACACACTGAGTTTGAGGGACCAGATGCAGTGCTTAAGGCGGCATGCAGACTTGGAGGTGAATTTGTTGTGGGATTGGAAATGATGAGATTATCGAGTTGGAACCACAGGAGACCCAGGATCAGAGGTACAGAGAAAGTATGGTCAATGATAGGGAAATAGACACCCAGGGAAGGAGACTGACTGAGAGAGTTTCCCAGAGAGTGATGGTTTCAGGGCTCACTGGGTGCACATTCATGTTGGTGATGCAAAGAGCTGAGATCAGACATTCAAAAAGAGCCGGCATTTTTACACCAGCCTTGTCAATTCAGTTCTCCTCAGCACTGGAGTCAGTTGTTGGTGGCACGCAGGAGAACTCAACAGTGAAAAAATTGCAAGAAAGAAACAGGGAGAAAAGAGAGACACTCACTGTCAGGGTGCATGGAGGACCTGGCTGTGAGGGAGTGAGGACAGACAGGACATTCAGGTACCAAGTGCTGCCCTGAGCACAGAAGACACAGAGGCCCTCAATAAGATAGCGGCAGTACTCCACCTCAGTCAGGTGCATGGCGCCAATCTCTTGGACTTGTCCTCTAAAGTTACTGGGGAAGGAGAAGGTACTGGGGCCCTGGAGTGTAGGAGACATGACCTCAAGTGATGATGAGTGGTGAGGTGCTGGTCTAGACTGATGGCCAAGATGAGAGTCCCCCTAGGGTGGCATCCTGACAGGCCCAGAGTCGATGGAAAAACAGGGATAGGTGTTCCACATTATTCCAGCCATTCTCAGCAGCCAGGATGCAAAATTCCAAGGCATAGACTGCATTCACTCAGTTGAGCGCAGGGGGCCAAGGAGTTGGCCGGGGTGATCGGTGACAAGGCAGGGCTCACTGGCTGTTTAAGTAGAGTAAGCACTGAAGAAGGAACCCCTAACAACACTTGTCTGGAAGGGTTAGCACAAAAAATGCTCACTGATAAGGGGGCAGTGTGATCAGAACTGTGATAGTTGAAAGGTATTAGAACTGACAGTGGAAGGTATAGGCGACAGTGTCATGAAACCTGCTGAAAGAGCTTGTCTAGAGGGAGTGGAGCAAGTTCCGAATCCCAAAAGTATGAAGTTCTGTGATGTACTGGTTGAGCACCACAAATGATACTGTTGTCTATACACAGTGATCGGATCCAGTGGGTTGGTCAGCTCATGAATTCTCCATTTTTGGAAAGTTTACTGTGTGATCTGGCAGTGAGGGGAAACTAACTGAGAGCTGAAACATAAATATCTTTAATTAAGCACAGGCAGGTATACAAAAGTGGCAAAATCATAGTCAAAAACAAAGTCCAGCAAATTAAACACTCAGAGCAGATAACTCTGGATGATAACCCAACAAGAGTACGGCAGTGAACAAGGTAAAAAAATATATAAAAGTAAGGGGAGGCAGAAACAGGAGTCAGAAGTAGCAGCAGAGCTCAAGAAACAATGTGGAGGCTATAGAAACTTCCCAGGCAGTCCGTGTTCTCAGTACGGTAGTGAATCAGATTGCGGTAGAACCGGTACTTAATCAGGGGTTGGCGAGTGCAAATGATCATGCACACAGTCCAAAAGTACCTCTGTTTGTATTGCATCAGGTTTGTTAAGGGTCCATCATCAGAAGTAAGCAACTGTATATACAAGGTTTAGCAAGGCCATCAGTTACATCCGTGAGAGTTACATGACTCTGAAATATGAGAATGACTCAAGTGAATTATAATATTTTCAGACAAGGCAAAGTTGAATTTCATGTCTTTCAATATGCCATGACATACTATTCATTTCTCATGACATGGCAGCTGCTGTGCTGAAGCTGGGGATGGAGCGTCCTCAGACAAGAAGGCTTTATACATCTTTTCCGCCACCAAGTTGAAATTGAATTAATGAAGCGAGGAGGTTCATGACTTCCACTGCAGCTCACTGGGATTCTGGAAAACTCATAGTGGTGGAGCCTCCCACCAGGTGGGAGCCAAAAGGAATATTTACAAAAGGCAGTGAATCACTGTGTTGTGAGGCTTTTCCCTCTCGACCATCAATGGCTTAAATCATAAACCGTGTGTAATGAAACACACGTCAAAAGCTCAACGTTTTGAATATCCATCGAATGGCTGCCAAGAGTTGGGAAATGTCAACCAGGGTTGTATTTGTATGTTTACCATGGAGAAATGACAGTAGTTAAAACCTGAGTTATTCAGTGCTCTCCTCTGGGCCAAAAAAAAAAAAAGCCTTTAAGGATGTAACAGATACATAACTAAAGTGACCCTAAGACCTGAACTTCTGGAGGCTGTTCCTCTTCAAAATAAAGTAAATTTTTTACTGCTTTTGGCTTAAGGAAATGTAGCGCCAACTTTTTTTTTGTAAATGTGAAAGACACTGGCAGAATTTCAGGTTTGACCGTCTCATACCTGTGCCTTGTGTTTCAGACATTGGCTTCAGAGCAAGACGCCTGCAGAAATTACTCACCAAGCCTCTGTCTTTTACTGATCCTCTTCGGACAAGCTATAATTCAGACCGCAAGGTCTCAGAATGACGAACAAAGAGGCAGCAAGATAGACATCTTTTTTTGTTGCAGCTAACTTTCTCTCTTATACCCTTACACTTACCACACCCATGTCTAGTGCATGCAGACATACTCCTTTTACTATAGTTTGTTATAGCACAACTACTTTATACTTTGCTGTAGAATATTGCACTTTGTGGTTACAAAATTACATTAAAACTCAATATTCAGACACATATCCGAAGCAACTTTCTGTATAATAAAGGCAGAATCCAGTCCAAGCATAAAACTGAGCATTTGACTGTTTAGGTTGCCTAAAGACCCAACGCCAGCTATATAACTCATTAGTGTCAGGACTGGAATTTGATCTCACAGTCTTGTGGTCCAGTACAAAACTACTGACTTATCAGTGTGCTTATGAAGCCCTCAACATATGTTTAGATCTTTCACAGAAGACTATGTGAAATAACTGACTGTAAGTTTTAAAAGTACTATAACCATCACTAAGAACATAAAGACGTTTTACCAACCACAACAATACCAGTCCTCCCTTACAAATACAGGTGTTTCTCAATACCAAGAACGCAAAGTTTGGACTGGTAGTATGGACTTGGCAAGTTTGACTTGTGAGTACAAATGCCCAAGAACAGTATGGTGTGCAGTATGGTCATTCTTCAGATGGAACAGTGGCATACTTGACCCAGTGGCGTGAAAAGGATTGTGGGATATTTGGCTGTCCAAAGTCCAAACAAGTCACCTCCCAAGGCATCCTCGATAACATGGCCAGAGCAAGAACACATCATGGAATTTGGTCTATACTTGGTTAAATGCCTTTTGACATTTGAATGGAACAGTACTTGGGATGCCACTAATGACGTTTACAAGTACACAAGATCAAATGTACAGACAAGAACGCAGATTGAGGCCATAAGTCTGTACAAATATGGTAAGGTCCACTGTGTTAACGAGAATCACTGGGGTGGCACAATGGCACAATGGTTAGCCCAGTTTGATTCAATGTTGGACTACGTCTGTGTGGAGTTTGCATGTCCTGCCTGTGTCCGTGTGGGTTTACTCCAGGTGCTCTGGTTTCCATCCACAGTCCAATAATAGGCATTAGGTTAATTGATCGGCCCCATGTGAGTATGTATGACTAGTTTCAATGTAACCTTGTGGGCGGCACAGTAGATAGCATTGGCGCCTCACAGTAACAAGGTCCTAGGTTCGGTGCCAGGATGGAATGGCCTGGGTCCTTCCTGTGTCTGCTTAGTTTTTGGGTACTCTGGTTTCCTCCCAGAGTCCAAAGACGTGTGCTAGGTTAATTAATTACTCTAAATTGGCATTAACTTGAGTGTTCATGTGACTAGTCTTGATGTAAACTTGTCTTTAGATGTAACCTTGTGTCTGTCGTTAAAAAGCCATTTATGCTGAAAGCGATATTAATCCAAACATACAAACTAACCGAGATAAACTAACAAGTCCTCCATTTGAACTAAGTAATTCTGTAGTGTTGCCTCTTAGGTAATAGTTTGAAAGTAAAATAGGATGTAGTCAAGCCGGCACCTGTCTGTTTTGTAGCTTACATACAGGTTCAGATTCCACACAAGCCAGTCTAGCTAAGGTGTAATCATGTGTATATTGTGATCATCTGAAGGCTGTTTAGTAGCATTAGCTTACTAGCCTACTAGCTCCACTAAAGAATCGACTTTAAACACCAAAATGTTTTCATTGCTCAACTATACTTGGTGTAGGGGAAAAAAACCTTAAACTGATCACAAGCTGTAAGTAACTCATTCATTGTATATCCCATCCACAATATAATGAAACTGCCATTTTGTGCCTCTGTTACATCGTGCTGTATATTTTTGTGTTTTTCTCTTCTCACACTGGTATGCTTTATGAAGTAAGGGCTATTTATTACCCTTATTAGTGGCCTACCAATGAACTTATCCCTATTACACGCAATTAGATGAACCATGGGTGCAATTAGCATCATGAAGTGCAATTTGACAGCCATGCCCTACCAAATTACACATCCTGTCCTTCAAAACATGCTCCCTGGAACAGTATGAAATTGTCACAGTAGGCTGTTAATCTTAATTAACAGGGTGGGTTAAGAAAGCTGATGGGGCGTGATGATACTCAACCTTATACCGTAATACTGTGTAATGCGTCCTGTATACAATGCGTTGAGGTTTTGCGCCCTCTAGTGGAATATGTTTTAAAACGTTCAAACACGTCACTGAGAGGCATGGTACAATGACCACAGTTACAAATCGGCAGCCATTGTACACTTGTACACAGAGGTGGCAGATGTACACACGATCTTTACTTGAGTAAAAGTACTTGTCTGATTTAAAATATAAAAAAACTCAAGTAAAAGATGAAATATGGCTTATAGAATTTACTAGAGTACGAGTATATAAGTACATGCTACTCAATGTAAGCAAGTAAAAATATTTATTTTAAAAGCCTTTCTAACTTGAAACAAGATGTATTTTATTGAGGGCAAGAGCCATGACACTGAGGGTAGATACTGAGGGTTTGTACTACAACTACACGAATCATCTGCAAAACTCATACAAATGACATTATCAGCTAACCACAGCAAAACACAACAAAAAAAAAAGTAGACGAGGTTCTAAAATATACTGTTTACATGCCAATATTCAGTAATGCAGTAAATCATGATATTTAACCCAAACAATAGTTCTCATCAACACTGTCACTGCATTATAGTCACACGAATTGCAGCTTCACCATTTTTAGAGCACTCCTACTTAATTAAAAAATACTTATGCAAAACTTTTAGAAATATCATCCTTTTTTTTTTTTAAATGTACATTTACATTTACAGCATTTAGCAGACGCCCTTATCCAGAGCGACTTACAATTGGTACAGTCTTACAATCCAAGCAATTGTGGGTTACGGGTCTTGCTCAAGGACCCAACAGTGGCAGCTTGGCAGAGGTGGGATTTGAACCCTGGACCTTCTAGTACATAGTCCTGTACCTTAACCACTAGGCTACCACAGTCCCGTGTACCTCTTGCATTCATCACATAAATAGAATCACCGTCCCAGGCACATGGGACACCTCTATTGTCTGATTACTAAAAACAATGTAAAATGTATTCAGTAATTTTGGGGATTATAATGCATTATGCTGAACATTAAAAGGTTTTAAACAGACTTTAAGTTTTATTCTTTCAGGGTGTCGTGCACAACTCCACAAAGGGCAAGGGAACCTACACAAATGCTTGGGCGTACTTGATGCGGTATTCTCCAAAAATTGTATCTCTATGATTTCTCATTGATGTATTATATCAGTGCCTGTAGAGCTCCTTCGAAATCGACTAGAATTGCCTAAAGAAAAAAGGATAGATTTTTCTTTTGAAATGTAGTAAATGTAGTAAATGAAGTTACAGAAATAATCAAGAACAGATCCAAAAAAATTACTCAAGCACAGTAAAGAAGTTACTTGTACCACCTCTGTATTTAAAGAATGCTTACACACATGTGGGTGTTAAATATGTGCACAGAGGAATTTATATAAAACACATTTGAGTTTGTTGGTACATAACTGCAGTTATTAGCTTGTTCTTTGCTGCCCCAACCAGACACAATCTGTGTGCGAGAAAGAGAAGAGGAAGTGGGGCATACCCTGGTGGTTAAGTCACATCCAATTATGTGCACTAAATGAAGAAGTCTCATATTACAGCATGGCAATGGGTGTCAGACAGTAATTTTCAGAGTGTAATCATAGGGGGGGCTGGATGGGGGTGGATAATGCAATGCTGAGCATTAACTTACAAGCAGACAAGCAGGCGACATTCTGACAAGTGCCACACCCTTCATCAGAATGCATGTTTGCATGTGTGTCTAAGACGGCCATGTTGTGTTGGGTGGTGGGCATATGAGTAGGCATTCATGTGTGAGCGCATGGACTAATGAAACACAGTTACGTCCGTCTGAGGTTCCATTAGTACTTTCCGGCTTAATTGTTGCACCTGGGGAGTAAATTAATTAATCAGTTCAAAGCAGTTGCCTAGAACTTTGGGTGACACGTCTGTTCCTGCACAGGTCAGGCGGGGAAGGTCGTGTCGGCCATATGTAAATTAGAATTTAAATTTGCCAGGCTTTGGATCATCATGTGGCTATTTTTGAATAAAAACCAATCCCCAGAGCCCTTGGCTTCCCCAAGAAGAGGCCCCACCATGGGTCACATCCCTCCATTGCACAGAATCATTCAGCTCGTTACCTACCCCCTCCCGACACAGCCAACCACAATATAAAAACAGAGCTACCGACACACACTCAAAACTTCTACAATTAACCTCTTATGACTGCTTTCTGTGTCCTGGCAAGATACTGCGTGCTTTTGTCAACAAGCCCCGTGCTGCTCCCCTCCGTCTCCTCCTTCCACCGCACATTTATTAGGTAGCACCATTTCATGCACAATGTGTATTTCCCTCTGGATTTATTTGGTGCCTGACAACACTTTTAGCATGTGTGCCATGAGCAAGCGAGGAGAACGTCAACGTCATAACAGGGAGCTCCAATCATGCAAGCATTTCTCATGCCAGTGGTTGACAAAAGAAGGATGCAGAAAGTAGGGTGAGCCTTTAAGGGTTTGGGCAGTCGAAAGAACACCGTGGTACACCAAATAAAAAGTGATTGAGATAATTGAAGAGAGAGAGAGAGCGAGGACCTGAGATTTCATAACAGGGGAGCTCCCACATGCATGGCAGCATTTTTCTCATGCCAGTGGTGAAACAAAAGAAGGATGCGCAGAAGTATGGTGAGGCCTTTAAGGGTTTGGCAGTTCGAAAGAGAACAACGTGGCTTACACCACATAAAAGTGAATTGAGATATGAGAGGAGAGAGAGAGAGAGACGCGAGAGAGGAGAGAGAGAGAGAGAGAGGAGAGAGAGACATCGAGATTTCATGAGTGACACCCACTCCTTGAAGCCATATAGAAGACTTAACTTGTGGCAAGTGTCCAGTTGATGCACTGCCCGCTGGCTTTGCTGATCTCCTCTATCTACCTCTATTTCTATCATCACTTACTCAGTCCTTTCTCATTCAGTCTTGCATGGCTGGTCACCACTACAGATGAGGTAAGCGCTAGCCATCTGCACAATGGATCTATTGGTGAAGAGCTTGTAGTAACCCTCCCCTTTGTGTTCTTCAGGGTCAGGATGTAGTTGATGTGAGTGTGTGTGTGTGTGTGTGTGTGTGTGTGAGAGAGAGAGAGAGAGAGATGAGCGATATTACCTCATCATAATTCATAAGACTTGCACGTTAATCAAAACACTGATAGACAGTAATAAGAGTTTTAGCAAATGTATTTGATGCAGCACATAAATCAGCACTGTGCAAAAGTTCAGGACCCCTATGAATGAAAGTGGATGTAGACTCCCCACTAAATTGATGCGTAAACATAGTTCTGATTTTGTCTATACAGATGTTTTTCATCAAACACATGAACGCACACACACACACACCTGTTTCTCCTCATTGATCATATGTGCCAGTGAAATCCGCATATATTTAGGACAATGTGGACACACAAAATTATCCACAAAATGATGGGAATTTCCATAATTTACCCATTAATAGCTCTGGAATAATCCTTTCTGCCAAAAATAGACAAGTCATTGAGAGTGTGCTGTTACCTGATTAGACTGTTCCTCAAGTCGTCACTGCACTTAATTACATATGGTTGGTAGACACTCTTGTAATATTGACAGTGATGATTAGGTTTGATGTGGTCCATTTATACATGCAGCTTTTTGGCGAAGCTCTTGTTAGTTGCTATGTTCCCTAAATCTAGCTGTCACGAGAAACAGGGGTAGCTGAAACAGTTACAGAGTAAATGACTTTTTGTAATAATTGCATTGCAGAATATATGACGACTGGGCTTTGCATATACCATACATATACCGTAATTTTTGGACCATAAGGCGCACTTAAAATCCTTTAACTTTCTCAAAAATCGACAGTGCACCTTACAATGCAGTGCGCCTAATGTATGAATTAATTTTGGTTGTGCTTTCTGACCTAGAACCGATTGTAGATGGTACACGGTGCTCATAAATCTGTCATTTTACGAAGCTTACGGCCACCGTAGTGCGCAGCATCGCGGAGTAATACGGTATGTGCTTCAGCATTAGGGTACGTGCATTCATTCATTCATTTTCGAAGCGGATTTCAAACTCAACGCTATCAGTCACGCAGTACAACATGGACATAGAGCAGCTGCAAGAGAATTCAACATTAACGAATCAATGGTACGGAAGTGGAGGAAGCAAGAAGATGCTTCCTGAGCCAGGTAAAGACCAAACTGAGCTTCCAACGTTACTTAAGAGTTTTGTTTCATTTAATGCGTCTTATAACCCGGTGCGCTTTATGTATGAACATAGATCCGTTAGCAGTCGATCGTTGATATTGCGTCTTATAATCCGGTGCGCTTTATGGTCCAAAAAATATGGTAAGTATGTGACTCATTATTTTGTCCAAGTAATTGTACTTTTGTCAGCCAGAGTAACTGGGAAACATGAACAGGTTCAGGTAAAATAATTTCTTTCCCCAAGAATACTTAACATTCAGTATCAACATTTCCTCACTCCATTTTCTTATTATCTCTTAATCCTGGACAGGGAACAAGTCCCATGATTAATGCTAGTATGGCAGGAGTGGGTCACAACACACATATACTAAAATTGGAACGATACAGAGAAGATCAACAAGGGATGAGATGCAAAATCGTGAAGCTTCACAACACCACAGTAAAGTGCGCTCTGCTGAGTATGGAGCTGCCTAGTCTAGCCTAAACCAGTCAGAGTGCTCACCATGCTTGCCATTGTTCACCATCAAAAGCACCTATAATATGCATACAAGTATAAAAACTGGACTTTGAAGAATGGAAGAAGGTCCTCTGCTCCAATGAGTCCTGTAACACTTCAAATACCACTGTGGACCAGGTGGATTTATTGTCTTGTCTGATCAGTGTAGATTAAATAGGTAAAAGATAAGTTCAAATGAAATCATATTCTGCATCTAATTCAAGAAGTAATGTTTGCCATGGTTCCTCCTGCCTGTTTGTTATCATATGGCACAATCCCACCATTTGTACTGGTCCACTTGTTGACTTGTGTGCTGCTTATAGAACCTAAATGGAGTGGAAAAACTGGACAAATGCCAGAACCTGGATATAGACCAGGGTCAATAGTGGAGCACAGAGTTTATTTGGCCCGTTATATTGTTATTTACTCTCAAACATTACTTTGCCCAGTAACCTTATAGCTACAAATATGATTTGCATTGAGGAATATGAGGTATTATTTAAAAGTGTTGAACTTTCACATGGTGTGTTGTGAACTTTTCCTGGGTTCAAACATGAACAGTCTGTTTAAAGCCATTTCCTGTTAACTCTGCAATAACTTTCCCAGTACACTACTTCGTACAGTACCTGCAGATTATCCAGAGGAGTACACACATTCTCATGTCAACCTTCACTTTCTAATGTATCGATACTTACGTAGAGACTTGCTCAGCATCATTTTTACGCATACACACCTTTCTTACATATGGCACCTGGTGTTCTGTTACTCAGAAAGGCAAAACATCTCAAAAGCACCTCTGAGTTGATGAGTTTATGATGTATGAAGCGGGTTTGAACAACAGCTGTAGTGTGAATAATCTAAACCGAAAATGATCCCAGTTTTTCAATGTCATGCAACATTTTCGCTGTTCACATTCATCCTGCTCAGATGTCATGAGCCGCCGCAGTGGTTAGTGATGATGATGATGATGATGACATTACCATTCCTTTTACAGGGATACATCGCAACGTGTCTGTTTGTGTAAACTCGGCTTTCAGGGCAAGTAAAATTGAGAGCCACAACTGAATGTTGAAATATTTCACTCAGTTGACACCCTTTTAATGAAGATTCCAAGTCTCCAAGTTTTCTAGGCTTTGTTTTGTCAGGCAAGCCAGTTGCAGTTTGTGTTATGTTATCTAAGAGGTATAAAACATTTTTGCCCTACATTTGCAGTGAAAACGACAAAGGAGCATGTCTAGACTTGCCCCAAACACAAGCACTTGATAGGCATGATCCTATATAGTCAAGTCGAGTCAGATTTATTTCTATAGCACTTTTTCAATAGAGCATTGTCTCAATTCAGCTTTACAATTTTAGATCAGTTTTTCTCAAACTTTTTTAAACCTATTTCCACCCATTATCAAACCAAATCCAGGTTTATCCTTCAAATGTGCATATTTAACGCTCACGTGTTCTTAGATGTGCAGATTTCATGATCTTGTTGCAGGGAATTTCACAGCACACAACCCATTGTGAACCCATTGACTTCTTCCTCTGTTCCACTATAGGTGAATCCCAAACTTAAACTTGTCGTACCATCTCATAATGCTTTTTTAAAAACAAAATCATTAATAGCCCAAGAACATGTCATTTACACATACAGATTAGATTTTTAAGTGCATTTTCTGAGGTCATCTGGTGTACCACCTCATGCTTCTTCACATACCACCAGTGGTTCATGTACCACAGTTTGAGAACCACTGTTCTAAATTATAAGGTCAATCTGAAATTGAGCAAACCTGTGGTGACGAGAGAGAGGAAAAAACTCCTTATAAGAAAGAAACCTTAGGAGGAGCAAGACTTAAAAAGGGACACAACCTTCTTGGGCGGCTTATGTACCAATTAACCAAATTATGTAATTAAAAGGAAATATAATGAAGAGTATAATAAAATATGAAAATAATAAAAAGCTATAGCGTATAAGCCAATAGTGAAGAGAAATATTGCACAGGATAACGTCCAAATATGCATATCGGCATTATTTAGTTAGTACACAGAGTGACTGTAGGATTGGTGTCCTTGGCGGGAAAGTCTTGGTGGCATGGCATCGTCAACCAGAGGAGGGACTGAAGAGTTATTGCCCTTTGTGGTCTCAGTACAGCGCTGCTGGAGCTGATGATAGAACAGCTTAAGCAAATTCATCTTAAAAAGTAATGTCGTTTCAATGTAGATATTGCATCACAAATACAAATCACTAGAACAGAGAAAGTCAACATTTGGTTGTAGCTGATAGACCAATTTGCGGTTAGCCATTGCTGCATGAGTATGCTCCACTGACTCATATAAGCATGGTATCATAACTTCACCAGGTAAAGCCAAGGCACTCTACTGTAAAATATGTTCTTTTACTTGGCATCTGATCTGTCACACAGACGTTTAGCTTTAATCTTGCTCCCTGCGCTCATAATGACTAAACACTAAAAACGGCATGCTAAAAACCCCTCAAGATCAGACAAGCTTAATCTGTTTATGTGGGATGTCTAGTGAAGGCTGCAAAAAGCCATAAAGCAGTTCTCATCTATCAGCATTTCATCTTTATTTCATAGATCAAATTAGATCATATCTAATGTCATGTCTCCATCCCCGAATCGTAGCATAACATGGCATCGCAGCCAATAACATAAGACTTCTGACTGATGCCCTGTGGTTTCACCATCTAACCACGTATTCAGCCATGAAATGTTTTTTGTTTCTGCTTAACAGAGTTGTTAGGACCTTCAGTCTGCCAGTACCCCCAGTATTTTGATAGTGAAAAAATAATGAGTATGATTTTGCCTTCCTTGGCCTCATGGATCAGCTCCATGTCCTCCCGTCAGGCATGACCACAGAAACCGCATCCAACCAGGACACGTGCACTGTGCTCTTTTTTCCCCCCTTTTAAAATGAATATAGCATGCAGCAGCCTGAATGAAAAGCGCATGTAGGTTTGTGTTAATTAGAACCTAAATGTGCCTTCAGACTTCTAGCACAATTGTACAAAATTGGGTTGCTAAAGCTCTGCAGTTTAAGCTCTTAATTTAGGCCATTTTATGTGTGCCTAAGATTTAATTTATAAATCTGCTCATTTTGGGGAGTATTCGTAGTACTCCTATATTAAATTCACAATGTCTACAATACATGTGTTTGGTATATTTTCTCAGTTAGACACTAAATATGTAGACCCAAAAACACACAAAAAATTCAGTTAAAAAAAGCTTAACTTGACTTCACTCAAAACCACAAATGCCCAATGATGCACTGAGAGCTTAAAATATAAGAAAATAGCTAAACAAACTTACAAATACCGTATTTTTCGGGCTATAAAGCGCACCGGGTTATAAGGCGCATGAAATGAAACAAAACTCTTAAGTTCCGTCGGAAGCTCAGTTTGGTCTTTACCTGGCGCAGGGCGTCTTCTTGCTTCCTCCACTTCCGTATCATTGATTCGTTAATGTTGAATTCTCTCACAGCTGCTCTATGTCCATGTTGTAACTGCGTGTGCACTGATAGCGTTGTAGTTTGAAATCCGCTTCGAAAATGAATGAATGAATGCATGTACCCTAATGCTGAAAGCACATACCGTATTACTCCGTGATGCTGCCGCACTACGTTTGCCGTAAGCTTCGTAACCTACCAAGACCGTGCTAAAAACATTTTGAACAGATTTATGAGCGCCGTGTACCATCTACAATCGGTTGTAGGTCAGAAAGCACAACCAGAATTAATTCATACATTAGACGCACCGCATTTTTAGGCGCACTGTCGATTTTTGAGAAAGTTAAAGGATTTTAAGTGTGCCTTGTGGTCCGAAAAATATGGTAGTAAAATTTATTCTCTTGACTATAATGATTTGTCCCTTGTTTAACTCACTCAGGTCTTTACTCTCGAAAATGTCTGTACACATACCATATAATATATCCCAAAGGTAATATGTTCTGTGAGGGAGTTGATCGTGTTGATTGTTGTATTTTTGCTGATCATGTGCATATATTTACTGAATTTGTGTGTGTGTGTGTGTGTGTGTGTGTGTGAAAATCTATATTCACTGTATATACATTAACAAGATATAGAATACATACTGTACAGTACTCTGCAAACGTTTCATGCAGGTGTGGGGAAAAAATGCTACACATTAAGAATGCTTCCAAAAATAGTAGTGTTAGTACTTTCAATATGAAAAGTGAATGAACCAAAGAGAAATCTAAACCAAATCAAAATTTGGTGCAACCACCCTTTGCCTTCAAAAGAGCATCAGTTCTTCTAGATACGCTTGCACACAGTGTTTGAAGGAACTTGGCAGTGAGGTTGTTCCAAACGTTTTGGAGAATTAACCACAAATCTTCTGTGGATGTGATCCCAGACAGACTTGATGATGTTGAGATCAAGGCTCTGTGGGGCCATATTATCACTTCCAGGACTCCTTGTTCTTATTTGCACTGATGATAGTTCTTAATGACATTGGCTGTGTGTTTGGGGTTGTTGTCCTGCTACAGAATAAATCTGCAACCAATCAGAAACCTCCTGATAGTATTGCATGATGGATAAATATCTACCTGTGTTTTCTTGAGGACACCATTAATCCTGACCAAATCCCCAACTCCATTTGCTGAAATGCAGCAAGGAACTGTTACAAGGAACCTCCACCATGCTTCACTGTTCCCTTCAGACACTCATTATTGTACTGCTTTCCAGCCCTTCAGTGAATAAACTGCCTTCTGTTAGAGCCACATATTTAAAATGTTGACTCTTCACTCCAGAGCACCTGCTACCATTTTGGTTTCTGCCAGTTCTGAGCCGGTGCCACTACTGGACATCATCTGATTTTATAGGGAAGTAAGCTTGATGTGTATTTAATCTGCTGCTCTAAATTTCCTTGGCCTGACCACTGCATCCTCAACGTTTCTTTGTAGTTCTTCAAAGAATCTTGATACCCAGTCTGCTTTGAAATCTTTGCCTGGGAGCGACTTCTCTGATGCAGTACAATGACTTTGTCTTTTGTTGCTGCGCTCAGTCCTGCCATGGTGTATGACCTGTGACATGAAACTGTTTTCCCCAATCTCAACTGCTGAGTTTGGCTGTTGGTCACCCAGTTTTAAGTCTCCTACACAGCTGTTTCTGTTTCAGTTATGACTGTGACAGTGAAGTACACCAAAAGATCCTTAAAAGCTACACATCATGCAGAGATCCAGAAATTCAGGAACAATTGAGAAAGAAAGTAATTGAGATCTATCAATCTGGAAAAGGTTATAAAGCCATTTCTAAAGCTTTGGGACTCCAGCGAACCACAGTGAGAGCCATTATCCACAAATGGCGAAGACATGGAACAGTGGTGAACCTTCCCTGGAGTGACCAGTTAAGGTCAGTGTTCATGCCTCCACCTTAAGAAAGAGACTGGGCAAAAATGGCCTGCATGGCAAAGCTCCAAGACAAAAACCACTGCTGAGCAAAAAGAACATTAAAGCTCATCTCAATTTTTCCAGAACACATCTTGATGATCCCCAAGACTTTTGGGAAAACATTCTGTGGACTGATGAGACAAAAGTTGAACTCTTTGGAAGGTGGGTGTCCAATTACATCTGGTGTAAAAGTAACACAGCATTTCAGAAAAAGAACATTATAGGAACAGTAAAATATGGTGGTGGTAGTGTGATGGTCTGGGGCTGTTTTGCTGCTTCAGGACCTGGAAGACATGCTGTGATAAATGGAACTATGAATTCTGCTGTCTATCAAAAAATCCTGAAGCAGAATGTCTGGCCATCTGTTTGTGACCTTAAGTTGAAACAAACTCGGGTTCTGCAGAAAGACGATGATCCAAAACACACCAGCAAGTCCACCTCTGAATGGGTGAAGAAAAACAAAATGAAGACTTTGGAGTGGCCTAGTCAAAGTCCTGACCTGAATCCTATTGAGATGCTGTGGCATGACCTTAAAAAGGCCGTTCATGCTCTCAAACCCTCCAATGTGGCTGAATTACAACAATTGGCCACACTCAAAGATGAGTGGCCAAAATTCCTCCACAATGCTGTAAAAGACTCATTGCAAGTTATTGAAGTTGCTGCTAAGGGTCGGCCCAACCTGTTATTAGATTTAGGAGGCAATCACTTTTTCACACAGGGTCATGTAGGTTTGGATTATTTTCTCCATTAATAATAAACACCTTCATTTAAAAACTGCATTTTTTTACTTGTGTAATATTTAAATTGGTTTGATGTTCTGAAACACTTAAGTGTGACAAACATGCAAAAAAAAAGGAATTCAGGAAGGGGGCAAACACTTTTTCACACCTCTCTCTCTCTCTCTATACAGTGTGTATATGTATGTGTGTGTGTGTATATATATATATATATATATATATATATATATATATATATATATATATATATATATATATATAATGTGTGTGTATTATGTATGCATATATTATATATGTACTCTTTACACATTGCATTAATAATAACATAATTATTAATAATAACCTGTTATTAATCCATTATTTATCTACATTTATCCATTATATTTTAACCTCATTTCTTAATAATGATTTATCACATCAATACATCCACTCAGTGCCTTCACAAATTGAAACGCCCATACTGGAAAACTAATAATAACAGCAATCTGAATAGTACATCTGTACTAACTACTATGTACAAGATCCCTCTGCAAAAAAAAAAAAAAGTAAACATGCACTTTTCATTAAAAATTTTGATTGACTTAGTCATATAATCTTTGGAAATTCTCCATGAGCTTTAAACCTTAAAACTGACGACCATTTTTTACTCCAATAAAGCACAAATATTCACCTCACTTTACTATACAGTCAGGCAGTGCTAGTATTTAGTAATTTATGTCCAGTCAGCAGCAGCCCTATTGATTTGTTATTATAAGTTGTACCTCGCCTTTCCTAAGCCATGACTGTTGGGGCCTATCCATCTGCACCCACTCCAGTCTGCTCAGTGATTACTCATGGATCTGCCAGCCCCTGTCTACCTTTCACAACCTGCCTCTGTTTCTGCATATTTACCATTTCCCCCATCATCATAAGACCCCCAGAAACGCATTTTTAAATCCTGGGACTGTTTTGTCATGTGTCTGTTTCCTGTTGTTATTTTTGCTCTTCAAAATGTTATTCCCGATCATCCTTACACTTGCTATTACATACATGAATCTTTAATGCTATACCAAAGTGTCATAAGTGCCAAAGTTTGAATGTCTATGGAACAGTGAACATTCTACCATCTCTGGCACGTTTGTGTTTTGTAGTGCTGACGTTCTAATTTTCTACGGTCAAACTGGTCATTGGACAAAGTGCAGTGAAAATGTATGCAAGTAGGAAGCTTGGTGTTTTAAATTGCCAGTTGAACAGTGGCTTGAATACACACACCTGTCTGTGTGCTTCTACTGGCTGCAGTGTGAGAACAAATCCTTACCTGAGAGATCCTCCTGTGTCTACAGTGGCAATAATAGGCACTCTGTGTAGGAGAAGCAGCATAAAAACAAATTTAGCCAGGCGATCATTGAATGGGAATAACAGTCCATGGGCTGTCTGGAGGGATCGGGCTCCCAAGTCGAAACCACAGTTTGCCCTCTGAGCTGACATTAGGTTCAGTGTAAACACTCACTATCCCAGGGCTCCTGTCAGTGTTCTGTGACGCACTTGTACTATGTATGTATTGTTTGTGTGTGTTTCTGTATTGACACATGCTTTTCAACACTTTTTGTATACTATCTAAATGAGTCAGTTATGAACAGTTAGGGTTACGATGGGTGTGAGAGGAAGTGTTGAATGATGCCCCTAATATAGAGAGAGTTTCCTATTTCTATATTCACCAATTAGAATAGGCCACATTATCTACTTAAGTAATAGTAAAGCATTAATAATAAATGAAGTCCTGTAATTAACTGATACCAACTAAACACAATGTTCTGCTCTCCTGACAAGCACCAGCGGTGCGAACTATCACACTGCGCTGCCACACAACTTGAAGTTTGGCCACAATTTTTTTCCATTTTGTACATATTTAAATATTGTTTTATTTATTGCACATGCACGTTTGCAACTTTGAAAGGTATTTAGTCGAAGCTTTGCATCGAGATGATTTACTGTACTGTGCAGTTGCTCAGGTGCTCACCACTGCAATGTCCCGGACCAGTCTGGAGATCCAGTGGTACTGCAGACAGGAATATTTTACCATGCATGACAGATGTGAGGTCAATCTTGGTGTCTCCATCCCTGCCGGCCATGCGTTGGACTCCCATCAAGTGCATGTTTATGTCTATGTCCTGTGTTCTCTGGGATAGGCACTGGACCCTCTCACAACCCTGACCAGGAAAAAGCAGGGGAACTTTAAAAATTACTGTGTTTTAGCGGTTGCATAGACTATTCAACTAGGACATCCACTAGTCGCAATGGGATGCGGAGGTCGACTAGTTGGAAGGAGAAAAAAAGTGGATGCAGGAAGACAGTAAAGAAAGCAGCTCTTCTTAAAAACACTGTCCTAATCAAACCTGGGTAGTCTGGACATACTTCAGAAAATATTAGTTCTGTTCTACAGTAATCTGCACTGCAGTGTTTAATTTGTGAAACATTAGGTAGGTAAGGGAACACTGAGCATGCCGTGATCCCGCAAGTGAACATTAAGTGAAAAGGTCCCGGAATGCAGTAGTGCTCATACTGTAACACCTAATACAATTGGCTTCAAAATAGAATATTTATATCAATGAAAAAGACTTGCATTGTCTTTACTATTAGTTGTCTTTTGTCACCATTTCTAAACCTTGCCCCCTGCAAGCTTTCCTGACACATGACCGTGCAATCCCTGACTGACGATCTAATCCAGATCTAATCCAGGGACTGTGGTGGCCTAGCGGTTAAGGTACTGAACTCTGAACCAGAAGGTCCAGGGTTCAAATCCCACCTCTGCCAAGCGGCCACTCTTGGGTCCTCGAGCAAGACCCTTAGCCTTGCTCGAGGCTTGGATTGTAAGATTGTATTGCTCTGGATAAGGGCGTCTGCTAAATGCTGTAAATGTAATTAAAATTTGTTCATTAACCTCTCGAGACCTCATTACCCTCCTCGGAGCTCTGTTTTTTTTCTGTATAAAAACTGAGCACCGTCTTTGCATAGGAGGTATTTTTGTTTATGTGAATTGTTCAAGAATGTCTACAAATGAGGACTGAGTTAAGCAGAATGAAGTATGAGGAGCAGCAAACCCAAAACGTCATGTCCTCATGTGGGGATACGAGGTCTCAGGAGGTTAATATTGCTTATTTTCATTTTATTTTATATTTAAAAATGCAGAGGTGCTAGATTTGGAGATGTGGTCCAAATATGAGAGGTCAAATAACACCAGATCTTGTTCTTGCAGGATCCGGCTTAAATTAAGCACTGCACTATTGTATTATTTTGCACATTTATTTATTAGCATCTTTAAAAGTGTAGCCTAAGAAAGCACTGAAGCTGGAATTCTTTGGCGTTGTACTAATTTAAACTCTAGAGTTTCTCTTTGCTTTAGCTATGGAAAACATGACTGGTTGACTAGTTTTTTAATGACTAGTCGACTAGTAAAAATTACTAGTCATGCGACCCCTACTGTACATATGTCCAGCTACTTCTGCAGCATCAAATAATTCCCTTTACTACCTCAAAAATACACCGGTTCAGTGCTTGATCTTATTTTAGTTGTATACGGAGGCTAATTCTACAGTGTGTTGTTTAATGCAATGCGTTGCCCTTTGGCCACCCCAGTAGGCAACCATGTCCATTATAAATATGTATTTTGTAGAATGGGAAGCTAGCCAGTCTATGTGAAACTAAAAGTGGGAGGTCAGTGCTGACAGATGGGGAAGAGCTGATAGTCACAGCATGTTAGCACCTTGTGCTTTACGACACATGCATACCTTTTTCTACCCTATGCATAAATATACAGAATATATGCTCTGCATACTGAACCAAAAGAGACTGGAATCAGCAATTTTAAAACAACTTTAGCAACGACTTTATTTAAAAGGATAGAAATATCATATAAGTAGTAAATGTCACTCTAGAACCTCTGCTAGCCTCAATTAAATGAACTAAGAAGGTGCATTTTCTAGAACAAAGTTAGTATTATGACTGAAAAGTGTTTGCAAATCACGTTTCAATTAATCATAGTCTGATGTGTTGTGACTGTGAATTTGCTCAGTAATTACTACAATAAATCAAGGTCATTAATAGTGGAACAGATCCTTGTCATCCTTGTCTAATTAGTTAGATAGTGTAAACATTTTTCTAGCTTACATCCTGGCTACTTCGTATAAATACCAAGACGTACATAGTAACTGACCTGAAGCTATTTTAAGAGCTGAAACACGCTTGCAGAGTTCTCCAGATTTAGTTTTGAGTGTAAAGCTAATAACTTGAGGCTACTTTTCTTAAATGCATGGCCACCATTCTACAGTATAGACACCTGTCAACACACTAACATTTCCAGCTATATTTCCTTGAGCCAGTTTGACAGACAGGTAGTATTACCTTACTGGCCATTTCTTAAGCTCTAAAAATTTGAATGTTGTATGAAAGGGGCACAGTGGAATCAGAAAATATTCAGGTCACTTCAGAAACTCTTCAGAGTGCAACCATATGGACGAGGTTACCGGGAGAGCTGAACTTAACAATGCCAGTGAACGAAAATGCAACCTCCATGCTGACAGACATCACCTTGTCAGAGGTGGGATATGAACCAGAATGGCTCAGTCATTAAAGCACTGGTTCCCAATGTTGAGCCTGTCTTGTTGAGGTGAAGTCTGCCTGTTCTAAGGTTGTGTTTCAGTTCACTAGCAGTTCACTGGCACCTTCAAGTACAGTTGGTGCTCATAAAAGTCCAGACCGGTCTCGTGGAGCCGTTGGCCTTTATAACGTATAGATGGTTGTGCTTCATACAATTCTCTCCAGTTTCTTGAGTCTCAACGATCCTCAAGGTTTCAAATCAGAATGTGTTTTTTACGTCACGTGACTCCAACCAAGGTGATCAACTCATGTTACGTGATGTTGACCAGGAGCGTCTCCAGATTACAGAACTGTGATGAAGACTTAATTTCAATTAGATAAGGTGCCCATTTTTGACCCTCAGTCTACACTCAATAAAACAAAGATATTGTGATAAAGATATGTTTAATAAATGTTTGCAGATTTATTCAACATTAAACACTGAAATCTCCAGTTTACATAACGTTTTGCTGTGGTGTTCCAAATTAAGGTCAGGTACATCATAGTTGCTTGAATAATTCTTGACATGTCTCTAGTATAAGACTAAAGAAAGACTGGATTCCTAGAGCTGAATGTCTGGTCATTCTTAGTCACCAGGCAGGAAAGGCCTATGGTACTCTCAAACTGTGGTACACATACCACTGGTGGTACGTGAAGAAGCTCATGATGGTACACCAGATGACTTTGGAAAATGTACTTAGTAGAGATACACCAATTGATCGGCCAGTGACCGGAACTGGCAAGTTTTCAGCCTGATCAGCTGTGCCTGGTGATGGGGTGAGTTGCATTTCAGCTTCTTTGCTTGTACTTGTACCCTTACATTAAGTGGTAAAAGGCTTTTGTCAAGGCTGTAAGTACAATTTGAGCATGTTTTCAAGAATAAACTTGTAGACTCGGCTAAATATACCTACTGTGTACAAGTATGTGTAGTGCATGTGTTTCTGTGATGAGACTCATAGGTGGTATTTGGAGGATTTCGTTTGATAATGGGTGGTACTTGGTCTAAACAGTTTGAGAACCATCGGTGTATGGCAAAGAGGTGACCAAGATTACATCCATCACTTTATTCGGCTTCATAACTTCTTTGCAGTGCTGGGGAAACCTGCTTGAGTCAAAGTACTGAATTAAGAGATTTTTTTAATTGTTAATAAATTTGTAAAGATTTCTAAAAACATGTAGATCAAAGTGCAAAATTGCACTTTTTATCCATGTAAAATTTTATATCCTGCGCAATAGTGTAAAAATTGTGGAGCAGTCTTAATACTTTCTTAATCCAGTGCATCTGTACTAACACAGGGTGAAAACTGTAGCACATGTACACCCCCCCTCAACACAACACGTGGCTTCTTATAACAATTATCATCCATGCAGTTTCCTAATAACAGTAAGAATTTGCTGGATAATTGTGGTCAGTTAGGCAAATTCTTAAGAAACCACTCAAGAAAAAATGCACGTTTGTGTTCCCACAGTCAGCTAAAACATTCTTTATTAATTGAAATTGACAAGTCTGTAAGTCAGCAAATTTGCAAAGTACTGCATATACCAAAATACAAGACATTCCTGTATTTAATGCTGAAACATCTGAATCACTATAGACTTTGTCAAAAAGTAAAATCTACTGTACTGACATTTTATAATATTTAATCACTTAACAGTGGACATAATTCTGCTATATTGTTTTGCTTAGAATACAAGATTATACTCAGACTGTCCCCATTTTTATACTTCATACCATCCTAGAGAAACCTTTTTCATAATAGCAGGGGGTGGTGTCCTACAGACTAGGAGGACCAAAAGTCTTAGTCCACTAGTGAAAATGTATTTGTATTTTCTTGAATTTAATACAATATTTTTCATTAGCATAACAGTCTGGGGGTAAAGTTGAATCTTTAAAAATACATACATTTCACAATATATCAGTATTTGTTTTGCCCCAATTATTGTAATGGCAGTGTGAAAACCCCCAGCATGATTTCACAATATTCCAAAGAGCATCTTGTGATATTACTGAATGCCTGGCTTTCTCTGACCTAAAGTGCCCTCTATGCTCATTATATGATTTATATTGGAAAATACATTGCTTTAATTTTACAAAAAATGCAAAATAGAAACATTTTCACTAGTGTTCTCAGACCTTTGGCTCCACCTGTATTCTCTATGAATTTTCTCCTGTGTACATTGGCAGGAAGCAGCCATTGGTGCTGAGAGGTCATAATTCTAATTCTTTTTTTTATATTCAGGCATATACTATAGCTCACATTGTGGGAAACAGAGTTTTGAACCATAAATACATAATTACAGATTACATTTTGTTAGTGTAGGCAGTGCTGAATTGCCAACCACCTCTAAGTGTTTTGGGAGTTAAAACTCTAACCCTTATAAAACACTGCGGTGCTGTTTTGAGGAATATTGACTGATTTTGAAAAGTGTAACTAATTCTGTAATTGAATCTACTTTTAGGAAGAACGGCAAGTTGTTGAGTTGCCAGGAATGGATTGATTTTGGATGATGGGCATGAACAGTGCATGAATTGTTTAGGAATGAAGTGTCCTAGGAGTCGTACCATAACTGCAGCATTATTTCTAGCTCAATGCGTGAAGCTCGCATTTAGAAAAGCAGTGCTGGAGCAGCAGAAAGAAACCCAGACAGGAGCTTGGCTTTTCAGCTGTATATTAAGAAGGATGAATATCTCTCTTTCTAAGTTGAATGAACGACTGGAAGAAATGGGTACTGACGTACAGACTGTAATTATAGCAGTGAATGGAAATGCTTGGTGGAGTTGCCCTATCTGACAATACAAGTGAACATGGTGAACCGTGTCATTGGATGATAAAGCCAGTGAGTGTATATATAAGCTTTTTATATATAAAGCCATGCATAGGCAGTGATTGTATGGCCTCCCCTATCTTAACAACTGCATGAAAAGAGTGTTACAACTCAAGTTCAGTAATTCAAATGTTTGGTTACTCTATTGCTGATTTATGAGTTTATTTCTTGTAGTTTATTTAGTCTTATTTTCACTGAAATATTGGACAGAGAAAGAGAAAACGTAGTGAGAGTGGCAGCACAGTTATATTGTTTGTTTGCAACAAAAGCGAGAATCGGGGGAATGAATTAAGGGTTTCCACAGAGGGTTGCTTTCTTTGTAACAGTAACCTGTTGGCACAACATAGGAAGTGAATCATTTCTGGTGCCCCCTTTTTGGTTTTATTTAGATTGGTCAGTGGGCTGGTGAGATCCAAATCTCTGAAAATGTTCTGCCTGCTCTCAGAACTGTCACCTGACTTTTGGTCTTAGGATTTGGTCAGGCCACATTTGAAGCAGTCTTCCTAATTTGGGGATACACCTACCCATGTCCCAAGAAGGTGGCCAGAAACTGTAACTAAATATACCACCTATCCAAATATACACCTTCAAACTTTGGTCTTTCTCAATGACTTGGACTTCAGTACTGTACTGAATATTGTAGGTAACAGTCACGCCATCTACTGCAGACATGCTTCAATATATGAAGTGTGGAGTCTAACGATTCAATTCATCATTTGGTGGTGTGTGGTGAATTCATCAAAATACCCAAACAAAAGATTCTTATAAACCAAACAGGGTGGAGAAAGCTAGTTTCATCATCAAATTGGGCGGAGAAAACATTTCCCCTGTTCACCTCATATCAGTGTCTTTGACTTTTGCCCTTGCCCCTTGGTTTTTGAGGTGTATATGGAAAGCAAGACATAAACTATTCCCCAGTGTTCCACCCGGCAGCGCAGTGGTTCTGTGTATAGCACCACTGCCTTACAGAAAGAAGGTCCTGGGTTCAATCCCAGAATGAGGTGTCCTTGGTCCTTACTGTGTGCAGTCTGCAATGTCCTCCCTATGTCTGTGTGGGTTTACTCCGGTTTCCTACCACAGTCCAACAACATGCTTGTTAGGTTAATTGATTACGCTAAATTCTCCTTGATTGAGTTTATATAAATGACTAGTTTTTTATGTAACCCTCGTGTGTGTTGGTGAAATTGCCCACTGACGCTGTTAGTGACGTTAAATAAACCAAATAAACAATAAACAAATGTTGGTTCCACCACCACCTCTATTCCTAAATGTATTTACATTACTCATGCTACAACGACTTTCAGTAGTTTTTTTCTCTTCTCGTCGTCTTTTATATACAGTAGTAATATATCAGAAAGATTACGATAGATAATCCCATTCTAATAGCTAATTGGCTTGAATCTGACTCTCGTGGATTTTTTTCCCAGTGAAGTTTCCATTACCAAAGTAGTATATTGCCCTGTGTGTATTTTCCCATCACTGAAAAATGTCACCTTCTTTTATTTCATAACTGCATTCAGTTTTTCCACTGGTGTCTGTGCCGCATGCAGCAGATTTTTGTTTTCTTTTCTAACCATGTATTTTTATTTATTTTTCATGTTTCTAATTTTTCCCTGTGTATTTTAACATCCTTTAGAGACTGTGTAGTGTTTTGGCAGCCAAAGGCATTTGGGGGGGAGAAGTTTCATATGCTGTTGATTTATTTTTCTTAGCTTTATTTTTTCCATGTTTCATGCATATCCCCTCTGTTGGTGTGTTTTACCGCCGCTATTGTCTGTATAAACGTACCGGGAAAAATTCATTTTTCCCATGACACCTGACTGCGATTTTATAATTTAAAGTGCATGCGAAATTAAAACATTGGCAGGGATTAGAAAGTTCCTGCATATCATGACAGTGTGCTTAAAATGTAAATATACTAAATGGGTAAGTCATACAGAAAACATTAGGTAAATGCAGCTATTCTAGACTTCTTTGATTACTGGTTTTCTGTTCTAGTCTGTTTTTAGAAGTTTAATATAATTTGCCTAAAATTTTTCAATGTCAGTAGCTCCCTAGGTTGCAACATATTGCTGTGAGTAATATTGGAAGCATATCTTTCAGAAGGAAACTGTAAGGAATAAATGTTATTGAATTGTTATAAATTGTTATTTAATCAGTTGGTCAGTGTTTGTAATAAAGGAGAATACAGTCCAGAGATATAGCCATTCGTCTGTTTAGAGTGCCTCAAGTGCCACAGCCTTTCTACCAAATAACAGAAATAAGTCAAAGAATAAAGAGGGAACCACAACTAAATACAACATATCTTATTGATATTCTCTGTGTGCCTTTCAAATCAAGCTCTCTACATAAGTTTTACATCAGTCATGACTCTAGTAGCTTTACTAGCGCTGGTTTGTGAGCACCTGAAATATGATGCAATTGCCATCGCCATCAGTACATTTTAAGAGTGACACTACCCATCCACCCCCATCTCCCCTCCGCTTGTGTAAACTGATTTGAGCGAAGTGCAGGCTGCCTCTGGGGGGCTCTGGCACGAGTGTTGAGACAGACAGGTTTTTATTATGCTGCGGTCGAACCTGGCTCCTGTTGGTTATAAAGGCCATTGGGTGGGGTGCAGGCCCTGGATAACTTACTCTTTGTTTACACACGAAGAGAAAAGTTTGTGTGGTGGTGGCCAAGGGATCACCCCATTGAAAGACAGAATTAGCTCTGTTGTACACAGTTATGTTTTGTTGTCTTGTAACGTGGTATGATGATCTCCCTGAAACCACCATGTTTATAATATTATATATATTACTATATATATATATATAATATAGATATATATATATCTTATCCTATATATATATATTCCTGTTGTGGTGCTTCTTTTTTCCTTTTTATTGGGGAAAATGCAACACTCGAAAGGAGGGCACTCAGTATCCTGTTAGCCCACTTCTAGCCTGGACACACACAGGTCCCCGTATGATATCCTGCAGCACACCATTTTGCCCCAGATGTTTGCAGCTGGGCCTGTAGGGTCCTGCTTTTTATAGGTTGCCGAAGCTGGGTGTCTCAGCTGGTCCCATAAATGTTCAATTGGTGACAAATCTGGTGACCGAGCGGACAAAGAATCTGGTGGAGATATTCCTGCGAAACTCTTGCTGTGCTTGGGTGAGCATTATCCTGCTGAAAAATGCCAGTTGAAAAGCCATGCCATGAGAGGCAACACATGGCTGCAGAATGTTCCCCCTTGTCCACTACTATTGGTGACCAACGTGCGTATGTAACGACTCCCCAGATCATCACACACCAACATTTGGGGCAATGTGTAGGATTGGATTTTGTAGCAGGATTGAAGTGTTCATACACCGCCTCCATACTCGAACCTGACTGCTCGTGCTTATCGGCAGATCAAACGATGTGCTCTTTATTGGTGGTCTGTCGGGCCGTTCCAGAGCCTGTTTTGCGATCTGTTGTCCTCACTGGAACCCCTGCTCCCAACACCTCCTAATAGCTAGGTCTGAATAGCCTAACAGTGGTGTGGTTGTGTTTTGTTTGGACACCTTTTTACAATTTCTGCATATTTCTTGCATACATATGAGCCTAAAACATCATCAATTTTTCACACAATGTCCTATGAGTAGATAAGGGAATCCAGTTAAACAAATGAGACAAAAAATATTATACTTGGTTCATTTATTTATTGAGGAAAAATGATCCAATATTACATATTAGTGAGTGGCAAAAGTATGTGAACCATTGTCAGTTTCATATAAACATTTCCTATAAACTGGTTGGATCAGTCCTGCACCACTGGCTTGGAGGAATTTTAGCCCATATCTTCCATACAGAACAGCTTCACTCTGGGATGTTTGGTGGGGTTTCCCTCACATTAGCTGCTCACTTCAGTGGTTCTTCCACACACATTTTGATTGGATTAAGGTCAGGACTTTGACTTGGGCCATTCCAAAACATGACTTGTTATTCTTCTTTAACCATTCTTTGGTAGAACAACTTGTGTGCTTAGGGTCGTTGTCTTGCTGCATGACCCACCTTCTCTTGAGATTCAGTCATGGACAGATGTCCTGACATTTTCCTTTACAATTCTCTGACATAATTCAGAATTCATTGTTTCCATCAATGATGGCAAGCCGTCCTGGCCCAGATTGCAGTTAAAACAGGGCCCCAAACCATGATACTACCACCACCATGTTTCACAGATGGGAAAAGGTTCTTATGCTAGTAATGCAGTGTTTTCTATTCTCCAAACATAATGATTTTCTATTAACCCAAAAGTTATATTTTGGTCTCATCCGTCCACAAAACATTCTTCCAATAGCCTTCTGGCTCGTCCACGTGATCTTTGCAAACTGCAGACAAGCAGCAATGTTCTTTTTGGAGAGCAGTGGCTTTCTCTTTGCAACCCTTCCATGCACACCATTGTTGTTCGGTGTTCTTCTGATGGTGGACTCATGAACAATTAACATTAGCCAATGTGAGAGAGGCCTTCAGTTGCTTAGAAGTTACCCTGGGGTCCTTTCTCTTGGAGTCACCTTGCTCTTGGAGTGATCTTTGTTGGTCAACCACTCCTGGGGAGAGTAACAATGGTCTTGAATTTCCTCCATTTGTACACAATCTGTCTGACTGTGGATTGGTGGAGTCCAAACTCTTTAGAGATGATTTTATAATCTTTTCCAACCTGATGAGGATCAACAACTCTTTTTCTGAGGTGCTCAGAAATCTTCTTTGTTCGTGCCATGATACACTTCCACAAACATGTGTTCGGTAGAGCAGACTTTTTTTTTGTCAATGAGTATGTTTGACAAAATATATGGGCGACCTCCTCTTACATTTGAGCAATAGCAGCATCTGGAAGCTTCATCGAGATGCCAAGTTGACCATTCTACAGTCCAAAGAAGCTTGATTGTAAATGGTCTTTTTGGAAGCAGCCAAGAAACCACTTTTTCGAAAAGGGAGCAGAATGTAAAGGCTAAAATATGCAAAATCTCACAAAGATTGGAATGGAGATCAGTGTGATGGATTATCAAATCTTTTTTGGTTCTAGTCATTGACATTGTGGTTTGTATGGTCACTATACTGTTGCTAAAACAATGGTATATCTAATATAATGGTGGCCTAAGACATTTGTGCAGTACTGTATTTATATATAATCAGTTTATATTAATATAATTACATATTAACTTAATTTCAAAGTTATCATATTATATTAATATTATCAGCATCGGTTGTACTTTTGCAGTTTTATTAATAATTAAACAACACATGCTTTTTGCAATACTTTTGCCACAGACCCTGCAATAATTTTTGTAGACACTATTACCTATTGGAGAGTCTTAGTGCCTTCACTTCCATGTTACATGGATTGTGTTTATTAGGAAAAGGAGCCCTGGTTTGTTTAAGATATTTTTTGGGCCACCCCTTTCCCATGAACGTGACATAATAGACCTCAGTTTTGTTTTCTCACCCAGCTTGACGGTAGGGCTGCACACTCCGGTGCCACTTGGGGTTGGCCTTTCAGCACCTCACCCTCCCCACAGAAAGAAACTCTTTATTTGTGGCCCCTGCTTCCATTAGCTTTAGGTCTGCCAAATAACCACAGACCCAATGGCCACTGTAGGCTTGCTATTTATCCAAGGGTAGAATAGAAGACAAGCGTTCACGAACAACCTCTGACACAAGACTGCGCTTTATAGCTCACCTAAGTCACGCAAGGCTGACGTTAACAAACCCAACTGACTGATAGATTTACACGTAAAGCTTGTGCCACTTGTGTATGTATGACATGCTGATTTACAATCATGCATGACTGGAGCATGGGGAATTATCTCAGTGTTAGAAAACATGCTATTTTTAAACATACCAGTATGGCTAAACATATACTCCAACAAACTTTTATATCATGTGACATCTAAAATCATAAACACATTGACAGTTTACCAATGTAAGTCTTGCTTGCTTGTGGTTGGAACTGGTACTACAAATGATAATTGATAGATGATTCGTCTGCTATTTTTTTCACTGTGCTGAAAGATAATAAAGTACATAAATAAAGACATAAATAAGACTTCTTCATAGTGTTCAGTGCTGGTATTAAGTGCCAAATAACTCTGGAATTTTACTTCATGGCATATAGTGCTATCTGAAAGTTTTTAATTTTTGAATAAATATGACCTAAAATATCATTATATTTTCAAATAAGTCCTAAAATTAGATGGAGAATACAGACGATAAAAAGAGAAACCAGAAAACAAAGAGAAAAATAAAAGCTAACCCAATTAAACAAATGAAACAACATTTATTATAATTAATTTATGATCCAGTATTACAATGCTGTGGGTGGCGAAAGTATGTGAACCTTTGCTTTCAGTATCTGATATAACCTCCTTGAGCAGCAATAACTGCAGCTAATTGTTACCGGTAAGTATTAAGACCTTTTCTCTGTACAGAACAGCTTCAATTCTGTCATTTTGGTGTCATTTGGTGTCATTTTTGCTTATATGAATTGCTCACTTCAGGGCCTTGCAATGTTTTGTAGTGTTTTGAGTGGTTCCAACAATGGTCCCAAATTTCATCCATTTGTACAAAATCTGTCTGACTATGGATTGGTGCAACTAATCCTGACTCTTTAGAGATGGTTATGTAACCTTTTTCAACCTGAACAGCACCCTTTCCAAGGATCAGCAACTCTTATTCTGAGCTCCTCAGACACACTTTTCTTTTAAACCAAAAAGTTCTATTTTGGTCTCATCCGTCCACAAAACATTCTTCCAATAGCCTTCTGGTTTGTCCATGTGATCTTTAGCAAACTGCAGACGAGCAGCAGTGTTCTTTTTGGAGAGCAGTGGCTTTCTCCTTGCAATCCTGCCATGCACACCATTGTTGTTCAGTATTCTTCTGATGGTGGACTCATGAACATTAACATTAGCCAATGTGAGAGAGGCCTTCAGTTGCTTAGAAGTTACCCTGAGGTCCTTTGTGACCTCTTTGTTGGTCGACCACTCCTGGAAGGGTAACAATGGTCTTGAATTTCCTCCATTTGTACACAATCTATCTGACTGTGGATTGGTGGAGTCCAAACTCTTTAGAGATAGTTTTATAATTTTTTCCAGCCTGATGAGCATCAACAAGTCTTTTTCTGAGCTCCTCAGAAATCTCCTTTGTTCATGCCATGATACATTTCCACAAACATGTGTTGTGAAGGGCAGACTTTGGTAGATACTTCTTCTTTAAATAAAACAGGGTGTCCACTCACACCTGATTGTCATCCCATTGATTGAAAACACCTGACTCTAATTTCACCTTCAAATTAACTGCTAATCCTAGAGGTTCACATACTTTTGCCAATCATTAAAATGTAATATTGGATCATTTTCCTCTATAAATAAATGACCAAGTATAATATTTTTGTCTCATTTGTTTAACTGGGTTCTCTTTATCTACTTTTAGGATTTGTGTGAAAATCTGATGATGTTTTAGGTCATATGCAGAAATAGAAAATTCTAAAGGGTTCACAAACGTTTAAGCACCACTGTAGGTTGAATTTATTAAGAGGGCTTCATTTAATGTTTAAATATAACAATGGTATTAGAATGATCATGTTCAAAATCACTTGGCTTGTTATTGCACTAATTTTGACCAAAAAAATCGTATTGTTACATTTAGATAGGATTTAATAGTTGACCCAACCGAATGTGAGCTTGAGTGTTAAAATTATAATGTGCATGACTAAGTGGTTAAGAAAATGAATGAATGAAGAAGTGGGATGCATTAAAGACAGCTGCGTCATGTGCAAATTCTGTAAATGCTCATAACATTTGCGAATGGAAGCCTGGATATTGTGGACCAGGTGGTAATAATGCTGTGGCTCATTGGTGAATATACAGTGGAGCAAAAAAGTATTTAGTCAGCCACTGATTGTACAAGTGTTCCTACTTAGAAAGATGAGAAAGGGGTATAATTTTCATCATAGGTACATTTCAACTACGCCCCAAGCAAGATCTCATCCCGTGGGGTCAAAATGATCATGAGAACGGTGAGCAAAAATCCCAGAACTACACGGAGGGACCTGATGAATGACCTGCAGAGAGCTGGGACCAAAGTAACAAAGGCTACCATCAGTAACACACTACATCGAGAGAGACTCAGATCCTGCAGTGCCAGGCATGTCTCCCTGCTTAAGCCAGTACGTGTCCAGGCCCATCTGAAGTTTGCCAGAGATCATATGGATGATTCAAAAGAGGACATCATACCTACTGTGAAGCATGGGGGTGGAAACATCATACTTTGGGGCTGTTTTTCTGCAAAGGGGACAATATCCGTGATCCGTGTTAAGGGAAGAATGAATTCGGTCATGCATCGTGAAATTTTAAGCCAAAACCTCCTTCCATCAGTGAGAGCATTGAAGATGGAACAAAGCTGGATCTTCCAGCATGACGTAAAAAGCATTTCAAGGTCCTGGAGTGGCATAGCCAGTCTCCAGACCTCAGCCCCATCAAAAAATTGTGGAGGCAGTTGAAAGTCCGTGTTGCCCCAAAACATCACTGCTCAAGAGAAGATCTACATGGAGGAATTGCCCAAAATACCAGCTACAGTGTGTGCAAACCTGGTGAAGACTTACAGGAAACGTTTGACCTCTGTCATTGCCAACAAAGGTTATGTTACGTATTTAGTTGAACTTTTATTATTGACCAAATATTTAATTTCCAACATAGTTTACAATTAAATTCTTTAAAAATCCTACAGTGTTATTTCCTATATATTTTTTTTCTCATTGTGTCTCTCATAGCTGAAGTGTACCTATAATGAAAATTACAGACCTCTCTCATCTTTCTAAGTAGGAGAATTTGCACAATCAGTGGCTGACTAAATACTTTTTTGCCCCACTGTACAGTACATTATCAATATAAAACAGACTTCTTACTCTTATGTCTTCTTTGATTTGTGACTTGTCTGAATGGTTGTGAATAGTTGTTTATTACCATTTGCCAAAAATAAATTATTTGTGGATATAAAGATCATGTTAAACAAAAACGTACTGTATGGAGCTGCTTTCAAACACTCATTGCGTAGTTACATTTAGTTCCATCCATTTATCCAAAGTGACTTACAATTAAGCAAAGGGCTCAACATTACTTCCAAATTAGAAGGCCAAAGCCAGCTACTGAGCTGGTATTACACTGTACACCATTAGTGTAAATTACGCTTAGTAGGCTCATTCTGCGTAAAGAAAGTAAGAGTAATAAAGCCAATTTAGTGACAAATGCCATGCTTTAAAGCAATGTTTTGATTCAACATTTAATTTAACAAAACCACCAAGAATCACTTTGGGGTTTTGGGATTGAGACGCACTCCAACTCACTGCACTGTCCTTAAGCATAGGGAGTTATTTTAGGCCGCAGTTTTGATGAGCTGCTGAAAGCCAGTTCCAGACTAGGGCAGACCGAGTGTACAGTCTGCCTTTCAGACAGCCACCATGTAGCCAGCAGACACAGCAGTAGACATTCAAGAATTTCATATTTTATAGCAGAAGGTCAAAAAGGTGTTTTATTGCAGACGTAACACAATCTTATACAAACATAACGAAAGGTAAACTTGTATTTCTAAAACCCTAGAGGAGGAAAAGGGGGGAGCTGTGGAACATGTAGATGTTATGCCTTCTGTATTTTCAGGGTGAAGGAAAGCAATCTCCAGTCATAACATACTGTATATTGCATATACTGTATACATTTTTGCCTTTTATTTATTAACAAATTGACGCTAGTGACTTCCAAACCCTAAATAGGTTAAACCTGTGGTAAACTTTTAAATAAATGGCCACTCACAGTTTGGAATAAAAGTCTTTGTTTTTAATTCCAATGATACAAAATATAGAGAAGGATCACAAAACAGCAAATGTTGCGGATGAGCTTGATTGTCAGTCTCAGCATTTAAGTACTGCTGCCGCTTTGAGTTATATACACATGCTTCTGTAGATCTAGATTTATTAAAAAAATAATAAACTTGACTTATTCACATATTATTGACAAGCCATTCGGTTATGTATGACTAACTTATGGATTTTTCTCAAAGAACAATTTGTAAATGAATGCAGTTAATTAATCTGCCCTACACGTACAAATAACCTATAATGTAAACAGTGTAACCCCTGGTCAACCATGAATCAGATGAATATCAATCAGGTTGTAATTTATGGCATGGTGGGTCCTGTGGAATGAATGTACTTACTGTCAGTTGTAAAGGAATTATACAATGTTGACATATTTCAGGTTGGCAAAATTGAAATTCTGTATGGTGGTTGACTGTGGATGGCCTGCCAACACACTGACTTGGTCTGCCACAGCAGGAAATATTTGGGTTTTTGCTTCAAGACCTTTCCGATAGTAAAACTGAGCTTTGTTTACTTATTAGTGGTTACCAGCTAAGTAAGAGAAGTGTCAGATTGTGAAATTAGGTCTGTATACGTGCAGCTTAGAGACGTTTTAGGGGACTGCTTGGAGTGGACCATCGCATGGGGTTTTAAATCTCCTCTTTTATGATTTACCACACACATCTCATTATTTCTACCTGTTAGACTGCACCACTCCTCAGTTTTTCCAGTCAGCTCTAATTAATAGGCTCGACATGAGTTGCACCCGAAGTATTTTTAGAGGTTCATATGAATCCCTGGGCTACATTCGGGGGTTAGTTTTTTTTTTTGCTGTTGGTTATACAGATTGCTGCAGTAAGGGCCATAAGGAAAGATTTTTATTTCATTGTGGAACAGCAGTGGTTCAGTGGTTAAGGCTCTGGACTACTAATCAGAAGGGTCTGAGTTCTGGCTCTGCCAGACTGCCACTTTTGGGGCTTGAGCAAGGCACTTAGTCATCAACTCATCTTAATTTTAAGTCACTTTGGATGTGGGTGCTGGGTTTGTATACCATGGGGGCCAAAAGTCTGAGACCACTAGTAAAAATGTTTCAGATTTGCGTTTTTATTACTTATATATGATACAACATTTGTGAGTACAAATCACACAGTCAGCTTCACAATTTGAGTTTTAAACAAATCTGTTGATGAATTGTTTGTGGTACTGTGGTATTGTGGTATTTCCTTTCATTCTTCATACCCATAATGATTACTTGATACACTTAAATAAATAATGTGCTATCTTTAAACTGAAAGCTGATATTTAATTATTAGATTTTTTGTCTGGATGAAATGATAATCTGCAGATCAGCAATATGTCCTCCCACAGGAAAATCTTAATGCTCATTGGTTGGTGGCTAAAAGGTGGCATTGAAACAATCAAAACTAAGAATTTGACTTGGTTCTTATAGCGGAATGATGGCCCATCTAAATCATATCTAAATGTAACAGTACTGATTTTTTTTGTTTTTAGTCTTAACAGGTGGAACGGAATCATGTGACTTGCAGCTTGATACATCATTGTTTACTTAAAAAAAACAAACAATGTTTTCTTCATCTATTCTTTTAACATTTTGGCTTTAGTGATATTCCAACTTTTCCACATCGTCTTAATGTAAACCTCTTTTTGCTATATTTGTTTTTTCTTTATAATTATTATTATTTTTTTGTTTTTTTTACTTTTTCCATTTAGGTTATTCTATGCGCAGTTTCAAAATTTGCACTTGCTGAATGAAAAAACACTTAGGTCTCATTTAGGTATCATTTGCATTACAGAGGTTCTTTCCTACAATCCCTCAGAAGTAATAAAATGAGACAAAAGAAGGCATAAATACTTTTTTTCAGTTAAAGGAGCCACAACGGATATCATCTTGATGTTAATTGGTTTGCAAGCTCAGCCTGAGGTTTGAACCCAGAATGTCTGAAACTGCCTTTTCCAGAAACTGGTTCTTATCTCTGAGCCACATAAGCTGCCTTATTTCCAAGTCTAAGCTTGAAGATTTGTACAATTGTTACAATGTTAGCTGTGTGATTATATAAGACATAATACAATAATGAATGTCTTTTTGCCTTTGTCAAGTGTACAATAGGAACATGTACATAACATGTCCCACCTCCCACTTTTTACCCTGCATATTCTTGATCGGGGTCTCAGGGGCTCCAGCACCTATCATTTGAGAACACAGGGTGCTGGTATAAGGCTGACTTTTAAGGGTTCATGAACCCCGGCAGGGCTGCAGTGCCTGCGGGATGTTCCCTCTCTCTCAGTCACAGCAAATCGTGTCTACGACACCCTAAGAGAATGTTTTAGGGGTAATTTTATGAGTGTAGAGCCATAAAATAATGGTCTGGCATGATGCATTTGACAAATTATAGGTATTATACTAGGACTTCATATTATACCAAAGCAACGTTTGTTGGTATGGATTGGTTATGAAATTTTTAAGTTCATTTTGAGAGCTCAGTTTCCTCTGCAGCAGATAAACATGAAAATCATATTGGCTGAGCACAATGTGAGTCTTTGTTGAGGTCTCTGCTAAAAGTCAAGGGGAGACACCTGAAATTACTGGAGTCTTTTTGCTCAGGAGAGAAACCTGAGGAACAGGATATGCACGTAAGTCACAAGTAAAACTAGTTTTCTTTCCATTTAATTTCACATTTATTTAGGAGAAACAACAATGAAATTAGGAAAATCTCCTTTGACATTTTCCTTTCTTATGGGTTAGTGTTTAGTGATAACACAACCTGTTCATCACAGTTTCCTTCCACATTCAAGATGATGATCAAGCTAACAAGTGTGGTTTTGTGGTAATCTTTATAATGTCATGTTTCTAAAAGGGAAAGATCATTTTTAGATATGGAGCACTGTAGTTAATTCATAATGTAATAACTACAAATAATGTAAGAATGAAAACGTTGTAAAAACTGCGTAATAAAACAGCTGATAAGATGATTAAATCATCATCCAACATCATGCGTAATTTTGTTTTTTTGCACATGATGTAATACTGTAAGTTACAATACAGGCTGTTTATTACGTTATAAATTTGAGTAAAGTAAACAAAAACATTAGGAATATTGTAACAGTTTTTGAAACACGTTAATCTAATAAAAACACCTAAATCACTCCACTGGCGTTAAAGCATTTTATGCTAGAGTTTCAAGTTATAATTCAAGGATACACAACATATATATACACCTTATAAGATATATATAGATAGATATATATATTATTATATAATGCCAGATAAAGTTAGCTAATAAAACCATAAATCTATAATATATACATAGAAAAACATATATTATATATATATATATATATATATATATATTATTATACATATGAAGGCACATAGGGGATACACACACCCCCCATAAAAACCCACCACATATATAATCTCAACACACACATATATATATACACACAACACACACAACATATATCATCATGGCGTAAATTAGGGAATATTGTAAACAGTTTGAACACGTAATCTAATAAAACACTCTTAAAATATAAAGTTATATGCAATTTTATATATATATATATATATATATATATATATATTATATATAATATATATATGATGCTTTGAAACTCTAGAGCATAAAATGCTTAACTCCCAGTGGAGATAACTTTTAGAGTGTTTTATTAGATTTTACGTGTCAAACTGTTACAATAGTCTAATTTAGCATGCTGATATATTGTGTGTGTGTGTGTGTATATATATGGTGTGTATATATATATGTGGTGGTGTGCGTGTGGGGGGGTGGGGGGGGGGGGGTCGAGACTCCTTACTTTTTTCATCCACACTTCCCTTGCCATTCCACCATCCCCCCCTCTCCCAGCTTCCCTTCCTCTAAATCCCCTTTTGTCTATCCTTCCTTCGTTCGTTTCACCCTTCTATATATATATATATATATATTACTATAGATGATATATATATATATATATATATAATAGTATGTATTATATATATTATATATATATGTATGTATGTAGGTGTATATATAATATATAAGATATATATTATAATTTATATATATTATATATATATATATAGATATAATATATGTAATATATATATGTATGTATATATATTGTACTAGAAGTACTTTCTTACCTTTGTAACAGATTATGCTTCAAGCTCCCAAGATGTTACATCTTAACATCCTTTATATGCAGTTTGTAATACACAGCATGTAATGTAATACCTTATTACAGTAGGTGTAAAAATTCAGTATGTTATTAGTTGAGGATTTTATTTTATTAGCAGTCTGTTACAATGAGTCTTTATAACTTTTTTGTTCTTATGTGCAGTTACTACTAGTACAAGCACTAAGGTCTTAATTCGCCTAACTAACTAAGTTCTGTAATCCTCACTTATCAACCAGTATTGATCTTGACATGACACTGTAACTGTAAACATTAAAATCCATTTAAAAAACATCAGATATAAATGAAGTACCCTCCACCTTTTGGACGAGTATTTTTATTTTTATCTGAGTAAGACATTTTTGTACTTCTGTCACCTCTGGGTAATTGTGCCTTAGTTGTTTTTGGCTTGCCAACAACTTTTTAGTAAAAAAAAAAAATTTAATAAAAACAATTTGGTGGTCTTGGAACATTCCTCCTGCCCAGTGAGCAATGTAGAAAACAAACATGCTCAGTGTGGCTCATGGTTTGAGTTGCCAAAACTCAGACCCTGTGCTTATAGCGGCTATACAGAAAAGCCCTACTGAGGAGATGTGGAAACAAATCTCTCGCCAAGGCCCGAGACTTTTCTGTATACCTCTAGCAAAGACTGCCTATCCAGCATACTAAGCCAAGAGGCCCTGCGTAGAAAGGTGGGGTCTTGGACATCCTGGAGACGGAGAGTCTGGTCTTACTACAGCACCTTTTCTCCTGCTTAGGTCCTGCCCTGTGGATTTAATGGCATGTCTTTAACAATCAGTGTTACCAACACATAGGTTTATTAAGCATCATATCTTCATATGATGAAGCCCTCTTAAGCAAATTTCAGCTCACAACTGATCTTCATGCTTTGCTGTACTTGTTTTTATGGCAACAAAAATATGTTCAGTACAGTAGTTTTATTAAAGGGCTTTTCAGCTTATTTTCTGCATCTGGTTAAACTTTGGCTATAGTCTCTTGCATTGTTTACCATTTAACTTTCTAATAATGCACAATGTTGATCGTTTCTATTTAGATAAACTCTGTCTTTGTGTGTTCCACATTTAAGCATAAAGCATTCTGATCATTAGGGTGGGTTTGTTATCAGCTACCTAATACCACAAGCACTGCCTAAACTAGACTCCAGCCTATGCTATGCAAGATATCCTTTCTGGACTTCAGTAAATAACAGACCTTGCCCCAGTATCAGACGCTAAGATGTAGGCACAACAGGCAAATAGCTGACCAAAATAGTGTTGTGCAACATGCTTACAGTTTTTCTTCCATCTTTAAAGACTAATTTTATCAAACCTCTAAACACAAAACCACAAACACAAAAGCAAACACTGTCAAAACATGTTTCTTTTTTCAAAATATTTTGCTTTGCATCTAAATGGCACATGGCGTCATATGATAAGATCTTTCTAGCAACCTATCTATCTATCTGTCTATCTACACAGTATTCTGCAAAAGTCTTAGATCTCCATTAGATTTGTTGTTTTATCAGTGTGTTATACTGTATAATGCCCATATATTACATCGTATCGACGATTGGACCCATACATTTCAAACTTGGATTTGTCACTCCATAATACTCTTTCCACTGATCTTCATTCCAACATTACTGAACTTTAGCATATCTTAGCCTTTTCACCCTGTCCCCCTTTCCAAAAAGTGGTTTCTTGACTGCTCATTCCCGATCAAGCTTCTTTGTACTGTAGAAGGGTCAACCTGGTAGCTGCCACATGTTGCTATTATTCAAGTGTAAGGGGAGCTCACACTAAATACTTGCCTATAGAAGCTGTGTTTTTTTTTTGTTGTTGTTCAGATTTTATTACTGCCTACAAATTCTCTGTATTATCTGGCTGTATTCTAATTTTGAAAAATTGCTGAAGCAATGGTATATGTAATTTACTGGTGACTTCTCCACAGTACTGCATATAAACACACTCAAATGTAAAACAGTAATAAACATTTTATTTTTATTACTTTAGAACACATTTTGTATTTATTAAAGGGCTGACTGACATAAAAAATAATGAAAGTAGACACTCATCCTGCCTCCTGTTTTGGTCTGGCAACCTCATCTACATAACAAGCAATGCACTTCCTGGCTAAACAGCAGGGAAAGAATCTACTGGTGAGACAGATCCAGCTGTTGAAAGGCTCCATTTCAACTTCACCACATGCATCCTCCATTACCTGGAGGCAATTGTCCAAGAAGACGTTGATCACCTTCCTTCACCAACCAGTTGCAGACCACAGCAGTCCAGTGAAAATGAATGTTACCCAGATGACAACATGGTTGGGCTGCTCTAGTGTGTGGTATGTCCAGGTATGTGATGATTTAAATGGTGAGGAATGACAGGGGGAAAGTGGTGGTCTAGTGGTTAAGGTACTGGACTATGGACCACAAGGTCCAGGGATCAAATCCCACTTCTGCCACTTTTGAGCAAGACCCTTAACATTGTCAGAATGTATGAATTGTAAGTTGCTCAGGATAAGGGCATCTGCTAAATGATGCAAATAAAATCAAGGACAACTTGCTGGCTAACGGCTGCATACATGATGATATACTCTTCATACTCTCCATGACAACAATACAATATGAGAAATAGTCCTCTGTGGCCTGGCCAGCTCTCAAAAACAAGTTATTATTGGATTCAGTAAGCTAAAATATATGTATTTTCAATATAACATGTTACAGGAACAGGGCAGCTTGGTTACTCGGTGGGTAGCATTGTCGCTCACAGAGACACAAAGTTCAATTTTAGTAGTGCGGTCTGGGTCTTTTCTGTGTGGAGTATGCATGTCCTCCCTGTGTCTGCTTGGGTTTACTCCGAGTACTCCGGTTTCCTCCCACAGTCCAAAGACATACGTGTTTAGTTAATTGGTGTCTCTAAAGTGCCCCTAGTGTGTGTATGAGTATGTGTACAATGAATTGGCGCCCTGCCTAGGGTTGTTCCTGCCTTGCACCCTATGCAACCAGCTGGGCACCGGCTCTCCCACGACCCTGTCTGGGATCAGGAGGATAAGAAAGTGAATGAAGGAATACTTTAACATTAGCCAACAATTGCTGGGTGAACATAGGCCTACTGATATATCAGACTGCAGTGTACTCAGTGTATGTATATGAAGAGCAGTGGCACAGTGTAGATAGCAAGGGTTACTGATTCTAATTTCTGAATGCATGGCTGGCGGATGCCATGTAGTTTTGACTGAACTCTCTGCTCAGTACCCCTCAGTGTGACCCTGATCTCATCTGAGACAATTGTCCTTTATTGTCCTCTTATTCTCACTCCTTGACCTCCAGCTCCTGCCTCACCAATGATAAGGATAACTCTGCTGTGGTAAAGCTCTTCTTTCTAAGCAAACAATTAAGCAACCAGTGTTTGGAGTATGTGGAGTGGGTGTTGCCAGTTATATAAATAAAGCTTGTCATTTTGATTTTGTTTTTGAGTATTGTGCCAAATGTTGAGAACTGTGTGTGTGATTTGTTGCAAAATGTGTGACTAGGATTGAGTGTATAGCAGAAATTGGACTTGGTTCATGAGTTTCAGGTTTTGCTGATTGCATTCAAAATTTAGTGTGTAAACAATTTTAGAACAACTGCAAGAACATTACAGAGTGCCAAAGGGGTATGAGAAAATGATACACATCAAATAAAATCACTAAATTTGGGGCATTTGCACTGACCTTGGTATGAAATTTAAAGGGAACGTATTATGTAAAATTCACATGCATTTGTGCACATGCATTTGGGTATCATGAATGGCTATGAAGTCACAAACTTTGAAATTTCCCAGTCCAGTCATTTTTTTCTGGGATGCCTAGGTCCAAAAACATGGGACAAGCTGTTCACGTTTGGCTTAGTTTCATATGTCACACAAACTATCTCCTTAGAATTGTTCATGGACCTATCCCCAACATATGAGTAAGTCCAACCATGGCTTGACAACCACTTGGAGCTGTTATCTATCATAGCTAATAAGCCAAGTACCAGAGCTACATACAAATCAGTATGTCAGCCCTCAGTTTCCGAGGACAGAAGATCTGAGTGGATGAAGTTTATTTTTAATGGCAACATCCCAGTAACAGGCAAAAACCTGGTTCGTTCACTCTGAGGTAAAATAACACATTTTAAGTCAAACAGCTTGTGAGTAGTTGCACGTTTTTAACACATTAGTTAATATAGTAGTGGAACATAGTAGTTAGCTAGCATTGTTACATGCTGCAACATTTATTTTTTTAACATGTATAATTTCTATACTTTTATTCACGTTGTCATTTGCACTTTAATTCACACGTGCATAGCACTTCTCAAATCTCAATTATGGGATTCAATGCCCTAAGAACTATCAGTCAACCTTAAAATAGTTGGAGTCGATTCCTCATTTAGAGACTGAATCACATCATATTCAGGGCATATGCTGAAGTTAAGCTCTGTAAACTGCCAGCTAGTTAACGCAAATGTTTAAATTAGCATAATACAACAAATTCAATAAGCTTATGATGTCATTTCATGATTAAGGGAATGATTTTCATGAAGCCGTGAATCAAATCACAGAGCAGTGGTTTATTATCATTTAAAGGAACAGCTGCTCAAAACGAATCGTTCAGAAATCGCTGTTTAGATTTTCATTTATTTAAAAGCCAAGAGACCTGTGTTAACTTGTGAAAAAGGGGTTTGTCAGTTAAAATCCAGTACTATCTATCCAGTACGTATAGTGTATATATACTATATAGTGTATAGTATACTGTACTAAATACACACATAGCCAAAAGTTTGTGCAGATTTTTAAATCCCTAACCCTAACCCTAGATTTGTAAATCTTAAAGCATGGATATTCATACTGTGTTTATCCCCTTTACCAATACAACAGCCTTCATTCTTCTGAGGAGGCTTTCAGCTAAATTTTGGAACATGACTGTTCTAGTTCAACATGTATCTCGGGGTCCTGATGTATAGGGTAGGGTTCTGTGCAATCCAGCTAGGTGGAAACCTATGAAAGTATCATATTGAGTCCCTAGTGTGTTCAGTACAGCTCATTCTACTGCCACTGTTTGTCTATGGATATTCCATGCCTGTGTGCATTATATTATGAACCTACATGAACAGTCAGTGTGGATGAAATAATAGGGATCACTTACTAAAATATGTTTTCACATACTTTTCGCCACAAAGTGTATGCATACCTAGAACTCTATATATTCTCTTAATCAGTAGTTGAGTAGGAGGTAACCTGGAGCAAAGTGAAAAATTTGGATTGGGTTAGAATGAAAATACATTATTATATGAAATAAATTATTGACACATGGCTAGGTATGATGTTCTAATTTCCAGTCAGATTCTTTGAAAAACCAAAATCAGTATGTTAATGTTAGAAATTTCTGACATTGCGATACAAGGATAAGCATTTTTATCTTGAAAGCTAAAAGTCCATGACATACAGTGATAGGATAGTTAAAACCAGATAATGTGTCAAACATATGAATGTCCCCGCTTGGGCTGAGTATGTAAAAATATAAATTAATAAATATAAGTGTATAAGCAAAATACATTTAAAATGGCTAAATACTATATATGCTCTCGTAAATATTGTTATATTACATACAAATGGCACCATATTTACCGTATCTATACAGTATTTCAGTCTTAACATTCTGCATTCCCTTCATCCTAAGAGATAAAAATGACTCACCTTCACTAAACTCCTTAAAATGAAGCACTTTATTTAAATTTTAAACCCCAAATCTATTTTACATGAATGAACAACCTGTCATTCATTACAAACTTTAATACTGCAGGTGACACAACTTGTTTTCATTATACCACACCAAATAATGCCATAATTATTTTCTTTATTAAAGCACATGATGACTATTATTATTATTATTATTATTATTATTATTATCATTGATAAAGATATGTAAGAAACATTACTTTTTGGAAAGAGATCAAAAAAATTGTAAAAGGTCTTCAACTTTCAAACTGAAAAACAAAAAGATCATTTAGGGGATTTTTATCAGCTGGTAAACATAGTGGTGGGTCATTTTTGGCCCTTAAGAAAACACATGGGGTTAACACCTTATTACTCAGTGTTATTGGCAGGATGGTCCAAGGGCAGACGGTGAGACTTTGTGAGTCAACAGTGAGTCAACTTTTACCCAAACAACCCCCATGTGATCCTTTGTATGAATTTATATTATTAAATCCATTTCTGTAATTTGTGACATAATTAATGCGAGTGAGCTGAATTTCACTGAAGTACTCAAGGAGATTTACTATTGAATAAAGCCAAAGGCATTGTTACACATCAGGCTGTTCCAATTGAAAACTTCAACCTCAAGTATGAATATAACACAAGTATATCTTATTATTATTTATAAAGTAAAAATACAAATAGAGCAGTTAGCAAGTGGGGCGCAGAGCGCTTGTGATGGTAATTGAGCTTTGGAGTCCAGGATTCAGTATTCATGTCATACATGTTGTTGTAAAAATACTTTCAACTGTGCATATATACAGTACTGTTCAAATGTCTGAGGCCATAATTAGATTAGAAGGCTTAGATATGCTAAAGCTCACAAAGATTGGAATGAAGATCAGTGGAAAAGAGTAACCTATTATGAAATGATGAAACAAGTCTGACATTTCTGGGTCCAATCATTGATAGTATATTATATATGGTCATTGCTAAAACAACAAAACTAATGGTGGCCTAAGACTTTTGCACAGTACTGCACCTTAGGATAAAATATTTACATTAGCTGGCTCCTTTCTATGTTTCCATTAAATAAAAACAAAAAAAACCCATCTGTCAATCACATTCATGGCAACTCAACATACAGTAGACAGCAAGTGTGTTAGTATCAGTGCCTTAAGAATTAAGGATGAAATGAGACAGAGCACTACCAAGTTCAGTTACAGCTGAGGTACAAGTAATATTTAGGGGTGTAAAAATGCAAACAAAAGCCTTGAAATGGCTTATTGACTGTCAGTTTTTATGCGGTGCTGTTAAATGAGCTGATTATTAAGTGATTATAAAACTCCAGAAGCACTCAAACACTATAAACTGCACCTTTAGAGGAATGCTTGGTTATGTTTCACTGAATCTATTGTTTCAAAAGCACATGTGCATTTTATGGTGTACTTCCTTTCGGGAACTTCACACAACCATTAATCCCTACCACAATCATAATTTTAATTCTCAGGGATTGAGGAGTAAGTGGATGATTTATAAAAGCATGAGGACAAACACACTTTGAGCTTTCACATGATGATAATTTGTTCAAATCTGTAGTCTTCAGGAACTATACGGTCACATTTCAGTGCATCTATTAATTGAAAAGCCTGCACATATTGTAGGGTTCATTTGCACTCTGGGACTTCACAGGACCATTAGCATGCTGACTACTGGTGACCAGGCCACAGGGATATTGGCTAATGAACTAGGTGCAGGACCCTGGAAGCCTGTAAGCTGAATGGGGATATAGGCCCAGTAGACCCAGGAGATTAATTATGGGTGAGATATTCCAGCCGGAAAAACCAAGTGGTCGGCAGCGCAGCGTTTACAGAGGTCACCAAATTTGAAAGAAAATCTACCCCCACTCTCAGTGGCCCATGCACTTAGTAATGCTGTCAGCACACAAGTAACTCTAGGTCCCTCTAGGTCAGGCAAGGGCCAGCATCTCTGCCTCAGCCCTTCACCTGCTGCCATAAATTGCAGTTTAAGCTTAAGGCAAATTTATACCCATCATTTATGTTGCCTGCAACAAACCATTGTTTATTTCTCTGTTTGAAATGTTATCCTGATTGGCATTCACTTTGGAATGTGGATTCTTAATAGGCAGCAACTTAGCTGGTCGTTATATATTTAATATACAGTACTTAAAGCCAAGATATACAGTGAGGGTAAAAGTCAGAGACCACTAGTGAAAAACATTTTATATTGAACTTTTCTACAATTTAATACAATGATTTTCATTACAAATACATTGATCCAAAAGCTTTTATTTGAAGACTAAGGAGATCAATAAGTGCTGGCAATGAAAAAAACTGTTCCATGCTGTCCCATTGAAGTAAATGGACAAACATTTTCTATGGGCAAATACATTGACCATAGACTGTATAAGAAAATGATTTCTTGAAATCTATGGCATTGACGCTACAGGAATGTATAAGAAGTTAACAAAATCAAGTCACTCGATTTGTGATAAGTAGCTGATTCTGAATGAACTCCAATGATCTCCATGATGAATGTGTTCTAATGCATTTGTAGTCAATGAAATGTTGACACAACTGTAAATATATGTCCGTTTAATTTTTGACATTTTGGGGGAAACAGAGCTTCCCTTGCAGTCTTAAAGAAATCGAGGCTGCAGTGGTACATACAGAGAATATAATAGGGTGTTTAATTTGGCCATAGCTCCAACCCATCGCACAACAAACCAGATAGCTAGCCATGAGCAGGAGACATTGGCATGGCCAAAATAACCTTAATTCTAAATTGCACTGGCTGTCATCCTAGAACCTGCTTGGATGTGCACCAGAGCGACGCATGTTCATGCATTCTGGCTCACCACAGGGCTTGGCAGAGAGAAACCTCTCCTGTCTGGAACCTTTTTCTGGGAACAGCATGAGGTTGGCATTACTGTAAATTATGCTCTCTTCTTCTTACGTCCTAATGTTGAGTACAGCTAGTGTCAGGTGCACATGGTGTTCTAGAGTTAAACATTGCTGATTGTACTATGTACTTGCTTGCTCCTCTACCACCCCTGCTGGTAAATGTGAGAGAGTAGAGAAAAAGACCAGTATGATGAATGGACAACCTCAAATCAGAAAAAGTTGTAACAGTATAGAAAATGCAAATTTAAAAAAACCTGCAGTCCAAAACATTTCATGTTGTGTTTCTGGTCAACTTCATTTAATTTGCTAATAATCATCCATTCCTGAATTTCATGGCTACAACATATTCCAAAACAAGTTGGGACGGAGCAATTTAGGACTAGTAATGAGGTTAAAATTTAAAAAAAAAAACTAATGATGTGAATTCAAACAGGTGATGTCAACAGATTGTAATCATGATTTGGTACAAAAGTTGTATCCAGGAAAGGCTGGATCTTTGAGGAGTAAAGATTGGCAGAGGATCTCCAGTTTATCAACAAATGTGTAAGAAAATTATTGAAATGTTTAAAAACAATGTTCTTCAAAGAAAAACTGGAAGGTATTTACATATTTCAGTTCTACCTCTTTCTGATTTGGCCTGGTTTGCATGGTCTAATTGAACAATGCACGGACGTCCCTGGAAAAGATGTTGTCTTGAAGGCAGCTTATGTTGCTCTAAAATCTCAGTGTACTTTACTGCATTATCACAGAACTGAAAATGACCTTTGCCAAGGGCACTGACCCACCTCAACTTTTTTTTTGGAATGTGTTGCAGGCCAAGTTAACCAAAAAATCTGAAATATCTTATGTTCATACTGTCTGCAATTAAATAAAAGTCAAAATAAATATACGTAACACTGAATATATTTTTTATTTGCATTTTCCATACTGTCCCAACTTTTTCTGATTTGGGATTGTATAATGAGAAATACTTTTATCATGTTATTTATCTTCTTAATTGTCTCCCAATTGTTAGGCTATACTGGTCACAGTCACAACTAAAAGAAAGAAATACCAGGTGTTTACAGGCCTCTATCCGTGGCTGGTTACTCTGCAGAGATGACAAAAGCCGAAGCACACCACAAAACAGAAAGTGAAATTGACTGGCTCTAAAGAGAGATTTATACCCACTGATTTCCAGGGCCACTAGCAATGACAGCTTTATGGATCCACGATAGTGTCTGCAAAACCCAAGGACAACATACTGGACAAACAAACCATAGGAAAGAACGATTCCGCCAGTCTGTCTGTAAGTGTATTTGTGGGGGATGTGGTGAGGAGTGTGTGTAGATTGTAATGAAAGGGTCAAGGAAAGTGCATAAATAAAATAAAAGAACAATAACAATCAGATTTAGAGTAGCATCAATGTAGGTCTGCTAAGTGAGGTTTAGTATTTTACAGAAAGTATGGTCTCGTGCCATCTGGGCTCCATACACAATCACACTGTGATTATATGAAGCGAGCTCAGTTTTTAAGAGAGCACAGTTAGGAACCTCAGCAGACCTGAGCAGGAAAAAGTCACACCACTAAAATATTACTGGCACCAGAGTAGCGAGAGCAGTAGCAGAACACCTCTAAGGTGACAGAACCCCTAGCACCTCTCCCCCATGTGACCACAAGACATAGTGCACAAAGACACACTTCACATGGCGTTCACTCAGCCCCAGAGACCATTTCTGGTTTTGTATGTTTGGAAATTAGCGTATGAGGTGGCAACAAGACGCCATCTCCAACCTGCCCCTCCCCAACTCACTTCAGGCTCCTCCACTTTCCCACTCCTTGCCCTTTGTTTAATTAGCCAACTCCTTGATATAACTTCTCGTAGCATTAGGCTGATTCTTCAGCTGGAGGCTCTTTTTACTGTCTTAACTTTTGAAATCAATAATAATTTTTTTTTAATTATGTCAAGATAATGTTTAAATTCTTTAAAGTAATGACTTAACAATGGCTACAACTGCACTAATATTGAATTTAAATATGTAATTAAATAGGAATAATTTTTAAATATTTAATAAACTGTGTGTTGCGGTAATGAATTTTTACTTTTTACTAGTATAAGATGCATTTTAAACATACAGTGGTACCTCGGTCCTTGACCGCCTCGAAACTCATCTAATTCTCAACGCATTTTGAGTCAAACCGTGTGTCTCATTTCAGACGAAACACTATTCATGATTCATAAGTCAAAACTCAGTACACAGTGATTGAGGTTCACAGTAGCTCTCAGAGAGGATCTCTACTATTTGTTTTATTATTTTTTTCTACAATACTGTATTCTTAGTGCAAACAAGTCTCCATGGGTCTTAAAATGATAGTTTATAAGAGCCAACCGAAAGCAAAACAGGAACTGAGTGCTCTAAAACACAGGCTGCAGTTAGCTTACCAACTGTGCTAGTGCTAGAGTTCATCAATAGAGTAAGTGTTTTGTCATTTTCACTTTCAATCTATTACTTCCCTTTGGAGATAAATAAAGTAGTCTATCTATCTATCTATTACTTACCAAATCACATGAGATTTTTCAACACTTTATTATAAAATAAGCTTTGTGTTAATGATTTTGGTCAACTATAGGTTAATGTAAGTGTTTTAAACATTGACTTACCTATCGTTACTTATCATAGTATTCTTTCTATATCTCCGTTATTTATACACAATAGACCGCTCTACCAAACACTAGTTAAATCCTCAGTTCGTGATACTTTCAACTTATGATGGATTTGTTGGAAAATCATGGAGAACCTGTACAATACAACTCCATTAATGCATACAATGCCTTATTCAGTGTGGATCTTCTGG
>JAJAGP010003604.1:0-69263 GCA_025084515.1 Ancistrus triradiatus
CAAAAACAAAATGCTCGTCTCAATTCAATTTACAGTAAAAAAACAAAAATATTATTACCCAAACAACAATACACTCCCACAGAATTGCGCTGAACACTTCCAACCTTTAAACCTTTTTCAAGAAATGTAACATAAAACCTGTCTCGGGAAGATGTCTGATTGGCAGGGTACCTCACTTTAGCTGTCCGTAGAATCCGTGTGGTGGTGACATCACTGCCCTGGACAAACGCACAAGAGATGCCACGTGCTGAGACCTTCTCGCCGAAGATGGTTGAGGGTTCCAGCCTGCAGCTCTACACCACTTGAAACCGGGCCACGCTGCACTCGGGATCCGCAGGAACGCCGGCTCCGAAGCAGGGATACACCACACCCAGGGTCCACGGAGAAGCAGAGGGCTCCCTGGCCGCTCGACAAGGATGAAGACGGTCCGTAGTTTGGTGAGCCTGGGGCCCCTACAGCTACACTTCGCCCGAAGCCACCACAAGCACACGCACTTCAGGCGGGAAAACCGGTTGCAATGCTGAACCACCTCGACTTGATGGAAGGATTAAACGATACACCAAGCGTTAGCTGTCCCTCCACAACACAGAAGAATCTTCATCCAGGTCTCACTCGCAGTAGTACTGATTATCACAATCTTTATCCTTAGACTGACGACTCACGTCATGTGTCGCTGTCCACTAGCATTCATACATCCCACTGCAGAAGTTTAACGGCGCCGAACGCGCAACCGTATACTGGAAGAAACGACAAGTGCTCGACTTCAACAGCCCCCAACTGAACTGCCTCTGAGTCCGTATTTGAAGTTAATCAGAGATCAGTAACATATATCAACGCAAAACTTCCGAACTAAGATTAATGCGTTTCAATCGCCACACTCTCACTCTCCCGCTCGCACACCAATTCTCCAACGTCCCCGCCCACGAAACACTCTGATAGGCTGAAGGCGCAGCAACGACAACACAAAGGAACGCGATTTCAGCGTAATAGCTTGGGTGTCTATTATCTGTTACAGATGCGTAGCTTTGAAAAAGGCAGAGCTCGGCGCTGAAGCGCGGCAAGGGTTACACACTGAGGCGATTAATCTGAGGAATCATCCCATTTGAACTGGACAGAGATCGGCGCTGATGCGCGGCAGCGTTTGAACACACTGAGGCGATTAAATTGAAAAAGCGTCCCTTTCGAACAGGGCACAGATCGCTGCTGATGAGCGGTAGCGGTGAACAGTCTGAGGCGATAAAACTGAGGATGCGTACCTTTTGAAAAAGGCAGACATCGGCGATGAGGCGCGTCAGTGTTTACACATTGTGAAGCATCTAAACTGAGGAAGCGTCCCTTTTGAACAGATCGGCGCTGAAGCGCGGCAGCGTTTGAACACACTGAGGTGATTAAACTAAGGAAGCGTCCTGTTCGACCAGGGCAGAGATCGCGCTGATGCTCATCAGCGTTTGAACAGTCTGAGGCGATCGAACTGAGGAAGCGTCCCTTTTGAACAAGACTGAAATCGGCGCTGATGCGCGGCAGCGTTTGAACACTCTGAGGCGATTAAACTGAAAAAGCGTCCCTTTGGATCAGGGCACAGATCGCTGCTGATGAGCGGTAGCGTTTGAACACACAGAGGCAATTAAACTGAGGATGCGTACCTTTTGAAAAAAGCAGAGATCGGCGCTGAAGCGTGGCAGGGGTTACACACTGTGAGGCGATTAATCTAAAGAATCATCCCATTTGAACTGGACAGAGATCGGCGCTGATGCGCGGCAGCGCTTGAACACACTGAGGCGATTGAACTGAGGAAGCGTCCCTTTCCTTCAGGGCAGACATCGGTGCTGATGCGCGGAAGCGTTTGAACAGTCTGAAGCGATTAATCTGAGGAATCATCCCTTTTGAACAGGACAAAGATCGGTGCTGATGCGTGACAGCGCTTTAACACACTGAGGCGATTAACCTGAAAAAGCGTCCCTTTCAAACAGGGCACAGATCACTGCTGCTGATGAGCGGTAGCGTTTGAACACACTGAGGCGATAAAACTGAGGATGCGTACCTTTTGAAAAAGGCAGACATCGATGAAGCGCGTCAGGGTTTGCACATTGTGAGGTCTAAACTGAGGAAGCGTCCCTTTTGAACAGATCGGCGCTGAAGCGCGGCAGCGTTTGAACACACTGAGGTGATTAAATTAAGGAAGCATCCCGTTCGACCAGGGCAGAGATCGCGCTGATGAGCGGTAGCGTTTGAACACTCTGAGGCTATTAAACTGAGGATGCCTACCTTTTGAAAAAGGCAGAGATCGGCGCTGAAGCGCGGCAGGGGTTATACAATGTGAGGCAATTAATCTGAGGAATCATCCCTTTTGAACAGGACAGAGATCGGCGCTGATGCGCGGCAGCGCTTAAGCACACTGAGGCGATTAACCTGAGGAAGCGTCTGTTTTGAACAAGACTGAAATCGGCGCTGATGCGCGGCAGCGTTCGAACACTCTGAGGCGATTAAAACTGAAGATGCGTACCTTTTGAAAAAAGCAAAGATCGGCGCTGAAGCGCGGGCAGGGGGGTACCACTGTGAGGCGATTAATCTGAGGAATCATCCCTTTTGAACAGGATAGAGATCGGCGCTGATGCGCGGCAGGCAGCGTTTTCAACACTCTGAGGCGATTAATCTGAGGAAGCATGCCTTTTGAACAAGGACAGAGACAGACGCTGATGCGCGGGCAGCCTATGAAAACTCTTAGGAGATTAAACTGAAAAAGCGTCCCTTTCGATCAGGGCACAGATCGCTGCTGATGAGCGGTAGCGTCTGAACATGCTGAGGCGATTAAGCTGAGGATGCGTACCTTTTGAAAAAGGCAGAGATCGGCGCTGAAGCGCGGCAAGGGTTACACACTGTGAGGCGATTAATCTGAGGAATCATCCCATTTGAACTGGACAGAGATCGGCGCTGATGCGCGGCAGCGTTTGAACACTCTGAGGGGATTCATCTGAAGAATCATCCCTTTTGAACAAGACAGAAATCGGCGCTGATGCGCGGCAGCGTTTGAACACACTGAGGCGATTGAACTAAGGAAGCGTCCCTTTCCATCAGGGCAGACATCGGCGCTGATGCGCTGCAGCGCTTGAACACACTGAGGCGATTAACCTGGGGAAGCGTCCCTTTCCATCAGGGCAGACAACGGCGCTGATGCGCGGCAACGATTGAACACTTTGAGGCCATTAATCTGAGGAATCATCCCTTTTGATCGGGTCAGAGATAGGTGCTGATGCGCGGCAGCGCTTGAACACTCTGAGGCGATTAAATTGAAAAAGCGTCCCTTTCGAACAGGGCACAGATCGCTGTTGAATAGCCGTAGTGGTGAACAGTCTGAGGCGATAAAACTGAGGATGCGTACCTTTTGAAAAAGGCAGACATCGGCGATGAGGCGCGTCAGGGTTTACACATTGTGAGGCATCTAAACGGAGGAAGCGTCCCTTTTGAACAGATCAGCGCTGAAACGCGGCAGCGTTTGAACACACTGAGGTGATTAAACTAAGGAAGCGTCTCGTTCGACCAGGGCAGAGATCGCGCTGATGCGCGTCAGCGTTTCAACAGTCTGAGGCGATTGAACTGAGGAAGGGTCCGTTTTGAACAAGACTGAACTCGGCGCTGATGCGCGGCAGCGTTTGAACACTCCGAGAGGATTAAACTGAAAAAGCGTCCCTTTCGATCAGGGCACAGATCGCTGCTGATGAGCGGTAGCGTTTCAACACACTGATTCGATTAAACTGAGGACGCGTACCTTTTGAAAAAGGCAGAGATCGGCGCTGAAGCGCGGCAGGGGTTACACACTGTGGCGATTAATCTGAAGAATCATCCCATTTGAACTGGACAGAGATCGGCGGTGATGCGCGGCAGCGCTTAAACACACTGAGGCGATTAACCTGAGGAAGCGTCCCTTTCGAAAAGAGCAGACATCGTGCTGATGCGCGGCAACGTTTGAACTCTGAGGCAATTCATCTGAGGAATCATCCCTTTTGAACAGGACAGAGATCGGCGCTGATTACCGGCAGCGCTTAATTACACTGAGGCCATTAACCTGAGGAAGCGTCCCTTTCGAAAAGAAAAGACATCGCTGATGTGCGGCAGCATTTGAACACTCTGAGGCGATTAATCTGAGGAATCATGCCTTTTGAACAGGACAGAGATCGGCGCTGATGCGAGGCAGCGTTTGAACACTCTGAGGCGATTAATCTGAGGAATCATCCCTTTTGAACAGGACAGAGATCGGCGCTGATGCGCGGCAGCGGTTGAACACTCTGAGGCGATTAATCTGAGGAATCATGCCTTTTGAACAAGACAGAGACAGGCGCTGATGCGCGGCAGCGTATGAAAACTCTAAGGAGATTAAACTGAAAAATCGTCCCTTTTGAACAAGGCAGAGATTAGCGCTGAAGCGCGGCTGCGATTGAATAGTCTGAGGCGAATAAAGTGAGGATGCACCCATTTGAACAGGGCAGAAATCCGTTGCTGAAACGCGACAGCGGTTGAATACACTGATGTGATTAAATTAAGGAAGCGTCCCTCTTGAACAGGGCAGAGATCGGCGCTGAAATATATTGGAAGTGGGATTCAAAATATATTGCAAGTGGGATGGCATTCGATTACATTTATTAAATACTTTGGAAGTAGGATTCTAAATATATCGCAGGTGGGATGGCATTCCATTACCTTAATTAATTATATTGGAAGTGGGATTCAAAATATTTTGCAAGTGGGATGGCATTCGATTACGTTAATTAAATATATTGGAAGTGGGAAGCAAAATAAATTGCAAGTTGGATGACATTCTATATCATTAAATATATTTCAAGTGGGATTCAAAATATATTGCAAATGGGATGGCATTCGATTACCTTAATTAAATATGTTGGAAGTGGGATTCAAAATATTTTGCAAGTGGGATGGCATCCGATTGCTTTAATTAAATATATTTCAAGTGGTATTGAAAATATATTGCAAGTGGGATGGCATTCTATATCATTAAAAATGTTGCAATTAGGATTCAAAAATACATTTGCAAATGGGATGGCATCAATTACTAAATAATATATTGGAGGACGGATTCCAAAATATATTGCAAGAGGGATTTTCATTCGATTACCTAATTAAAGAGTTGAAGTGGGATTCAAAATAAAATGCAAGTGATTGACATTCGATATCATTAAAAATATTGCAGTAGGATTCAAAAAATATATTGCAAGTGGGATGGGCATTCGATTTACTTAATTAAATATATTGGAAGTGGGATTAAAAGTTATTTTGCAAGGGGGATGGCATTCGATTACGTTAATTAACTATATTGGAAGTGGGAAAGCAAAAAATATGGCAAGTTGGATGACATTCTCTATCATTAATATATTTTAAGTGGGATTCAAAATATCGCAAATGGGAGGCATTCGATTTACCTTAAATAAATATATGGATAACGGATTAAAAATAGATTGCAAGAGGGATGGCATTCGATTCCTGAATTTACATATGTTGGAAGGGGATTCAAAATATTTTGCAAGTGGGATGGCAATCCGATTGCTTAATTAATATATTCAAGTGGTTTGAAAATATTTGCATGTGGGATGGCATTCTATATCATAAAAATTTTGCAATTAGGATTCAAAATACATTGCAAGTGGGATGGCATTCGATTCCTTAATTAAATATATTGGAAGTGGATTCTAAATAAATGAAGTTGATTGACATTCTTATCTTAAATATATTGGAATTGGAATTCAAAATATATTGCATGTGGGATGGCATTCGATTACCTTAATTAATATATTGGAAGTGGGAAGAAAATATTTGCAAGGGGATGGCATTCGATTGCTTTAATTAAATATATAGGAAGTGGTATGTAATAAAACAAATATAGTTTGGAATCCCCATTGCAAATATATTTAATTGATATAGAAGGTCACCCCACTTGAAATATATTTTGAATACCAATTGACAATTATTAATGATATAGTATGTGATCGCCACTTGCAATATGCGCTTAAATTTTTTTTTTTTTTTTTCCCAAGTGCTATATATTAATCGTAACGAAATGTCATCCCATTTGCATATAATCTGAGGAAGCGTCCCATTTGACCAGGCAGAGATCGGTTCTGAAGCGCGGCAGCGTTTGAACAGTCTGAGGCGATTTAAACTGAAAAAGCATCCCTTTCGAAAGGGCACAGATCGCTCTGATGAGCGTAGTAGCGGTCAACAGTCTGAGGGATAGAACACGAGGATGCGTCCCTTTTTGAAAAAAGCGCAAGCATGGCGATAAAAGCGCGTCAGGGTTACCATTGAGGCGTCTAACTGAGGAAGCGCCCATTTGAACAGATCGGCGCTGAAGCGCGGCAGCGTTTGAACAACACTGAGGTGATTAAAATAAAGGAGCGGCCCTTTTGAACAAGGCGGGAAATCGGCACTGAAAGCGCGGCAGGTTTGAACACTCTGAGGCCATTAAACTGGAAAAAAGCGTCCCTTGCGAACAGGGCACAGATCGTGCTGATGAGCGGTAGTGCGTCAACAGTTGAGCGTAAAACTGAGGATGCGTACCTTCTGAAAAAGGCAGACATCGGTGCTGATGCGCGGCAGCGTTTGAACACTCTGAGGCGATTAATCTGAGGAATCATCCCTTTTGAACAGGACAGAGATTGGTGCTGATGCGCGGCAGCGCTTGAACACACTGAGGCGATTAAACTGAAAAAGCGTCCCTTTCGAACAGGGCACAGATCGCTGCTGATGAGCGGTAGCGGTGAACAGTCTGAGGCGATAAAACTGAGGATGCGTACCTTTTGAAAAAGGCAGACATCGGCGATGAAGCGCCTCAGGGTTTACACATTGTGAGGTGTCTAAACTGAGGAAGCGTCCTTTTCGACCAGGGCAGAGATCTGCGCTGATGCGCGGCAGCGATCGAACAGTCAGAGGCGATTAAACTGAGGATGCGGGGGCGCTAGTGAGCCGGCAATGGAGTAGGACGCACTGTGAGGGACTCCTGCCTAACTTTCTTTAAAAAAGTAAGTGTTATTGCACTATATACTGTATAATCGGCGTTTGAAAGCGGAAAAGTAACCCGGAGCCGGTACGAGTAACAAATATCTCATCTATGGCCACTGGTCTCCGAAAGTTCAGGTACCACGGTACTGCGAGTAGTAGGCCTAAAACCCCCACGTCCGACTCACCACCTGGCACACGGCCAAAGACGACAATGGACACTGAGGCCTTGAAAGCAGATATCCTTGCCTCGTTAAAAACGGACATTTCGGCTGTGATTAAGTCGGAGCTGAAGAATATATTTGCCGAAGAATTCAGCTCTCTTAAAAGCGAACTAAAGGACCTGAAGTCCGAAATTGTGTACAACACAACGACTATCCGCACGGAAATGGAGGCTATGGGGAAGACTATCAGTGGTGTGGAAGAGGGGCTCTCGTCGTGCTCGGCCGAGGTAACGGTATTGCAGTCCACAGTGGCTGGGCTACAAACCGAGATATCCGCTTTGAAGGAGAGATGTGAGGATATGGAGGGGAGAATGCGGAGATGCAATTTCCGCATCGTGGGTGTTACGGAAGATCCTGGGTCAAGCTCAACTACCGCAGTCTCTAAACTTCTGAAAGAAGTGTTACACCTGGAAAAGGACATTCTAGTTGACCGATCACACAGAGGCTTGACGGCGCGAAAGTCTAACGGAAAACCGCGGGTTATTGTCGCCAAGCTCCACTACTACCAGGACTGCGTGAATGTTCTGCGCCGAGCACGAGAGAGTGGGCCGCTCCGTTACAAGGGAGATCAGATTGCCATCTTTCCGGACTACACCGCGAAAGTTGCTAAGGCACGTGCAGCTTTCAATGCCATTCGGAACCTTCTACGGAGCTAGCGTGATGTTCGTTATAGAATACTGTTCCTGGCACGGCTGCGCATCTCGTTTAACGGAGAGTCTAAGGAGTTTCTGGATCCAGAGAAAGCGATGGCCTATGCGAAAACTATTTCCACAACTTAACGTTACTCTGCGTGGCTCAACTTAAATGTTGTGTCTTTCTGGTAAAGTTACTTGCAGTGAGGACTGGAAAGCGGTAGTATAGTTTATTTTTCAATGGAGCTTTTACATGCTGCAATAAGACCAGTGAAAGGTAATGTGACTACTGAGTGCAATGTTTTATTCTTTTTAATTTCATGTGGTTGGGCAGGAGCTCACACGCTGGACACCAAGTCGTTCCCCCACTTCTAAAACACTTATGTGTAACTTGGCGTTGCGAGGGGTATTGCAGTCCACCATGTTCGTTTAGGTGACGGGGTTCAGGGGCTATCAGACCTGGGGTACAACTTATTACGTTATTAATGTGGTAAACTATTTCTGCTTGGCGTTATGAGAGTTTTGAAATATAGCTGCAGTGTCATTCCCGGGTATACATTCATGTATTGTATGGCGGCATGGGGGTCCTAGGGGAGGGTAGTTAATTTTTTAAGCTGGAATGTGAAATCCTTGAATCACCCAGTGAAGCGTAGGAAAGTGCTCACACACCTTAAAAATCTTAAAACTGATATCGCGTTCCTTCAGGAGACTCATCTTCGTATGGGAGATCAGCCTAGATTGAGGCGAGGCTGGATAGGACAGGCATTTCACTCTATGGCTCTAGAGCAAGAGGGGTAGCTATCCTGATAGCTAAGAATGTACCCTTTGTGGCATCACACATTGACTCAGATTCCAAAGGGCGTTATGTTATCGTCGTTGGACAGCTATATGGATTTCCGATCATCTTAGCTAATGTTTATGCTCTGAATATTGATGATAACATGTTCTTTATAAAGCTATTTTCCAGATTACCAAACATGGATACACATCATCTCATACTAGGGGGGGGTATAAACTGTGTATTGTCTCCACAATTGGATCGCAGCTCCCCTATGACAATACAAAAATCAAAATCAGCTCAATCAATCAAACTTTTTCTCGAGACGTATGGCGTAGCAGATGTATGGAGATTTCGCAACCCTACCGCCAGGGGCTATTCCTTCTTTTCCCCAGTCCATAACACGTTTTCGCGAATAGATTACTTCTTTATGGACAAAAAACTTCTACCAAGGGTGAACAACTGTGAATACCAATCTATAGTTATCTCGGACCATTCCCCTCTGACAATGAATGTGTGCATCCCTGGTGCAATGCCTAACTATCGTCCATGGAGATTTAACGCCTTGCTACTATCGGAGGAATCGTTCGTAAATTTTATGAAAGCGGAAATAACGTTTTTTCTTGCCCAAAATCAGACTCCGGGTATGTCTGCTTCGACAATATGGGAATCTTTGAAAGCATATTTAAGGGGTCAAATCATTTCATACTCGGCAATGCGTAAGAAAACAGAAGCAGAGCGTCTTAAGCAGCTGACGGAGTATATTCTACAATTGGACACAGTGTATAGTCACTCACCCACGGATGATATACTCAAACAACGTTTGATACTGAAAACGGAATTCGACCTGATTTCGACTCGCCAGGCAGAGAATCTTATTCTAAAATCCAGGCATAGCTCGTATGAGCATGGGGGAGAAATCTGGAAAAATCCTTGCACATCAACTACGACAGAAGACTGCTAGTCAGCATATATCTGCAATAATTGATGAACAAGGTCTACAACACACTGATCACTCCAAAATAAATTCATGCTTTTACCATTACTATCTGTCCCTTTACACATCCCAACCTCCCGATGATGACACTTCCTTGGATAATTTCTTTCCGAATTTTGAGATCCCAAGAGTAGATTCAAAATTAGTTCTAGAATTGGAGGAGGACATCTCGATTACGGAAATGATAGAATCTATTCGAGGTATGCGAGGCGGCAAATCTCCTGGACCAGACGGCTTCCCGGCTGAATTCTTCAAATCTTTTTCGGAGCAAATTGCACCACTTCTTTTATCTGTATTTCAGGAATCATTGGCTCTCGGATCTCTCCCCCAACCATGCGGGAAGCAACTATTTCACTAATTTTAAAGAAGGATAAAATCCCGCTTCAATGCAGTTCATACCGTCCAGTGTCACTTTTGAATACGGATGTAAAGATCCTTGCTAAGCTCTTGGCACGTCGTCTTGAGATATCTCTGCCTTCTATTATATCTGGAGATCAAACAGGCTTTATGAAGAATAGGCACTCTTTTTCCAACATCAGACGCCTCTTAAATATTCTGTATAGCCCTTCCCCATCTGTCACCCCAGAGATTTTATTGTCCCTTGATGCTGAAAAAGCTTTTGACAGGGTGGAGTGGGACTATCTGTTTTATACCCTAAAAAAGTTTGAGTTTGGTCCTAAATATATATCCTATATTAAGACACTGTATTCCTCCCCAATGGCTGCGGTACGTACAAACAATAATTTATCCCCTTACTTTGCATTACAAAGAGGTACACGCCAAGGCTGCCATTATCCCCCCTTCATTTGCTTTAAGCCATCGAAACTTGGCTTGCTCTACGGCAAAATAATCATATAAAAGGAATCATACGAGGAGGACGAGGCATAAACTGACATTCTATGCAGAGATTATATTATTACATCTCAGACCTCAAAACGTTTTTCCCAATCTACTGGAAGATGCTGAGTACATTCGGGAAAGTTATCCCGGTTACAAAGTAAACCCTTCTAAAAAGCGAATGATGCCAATCAACAAGAGTGCGAGGAGATGTCTTTTAAGCCACGACTCCATTTAAAATTAGTAAAGAGAAGTTTAAGTATTGGGAATTATGGACTTACGCACAACCCACAAAGACCTTATAAGTAACTTCAAATTTTGTACCGTAATATTCCCATTTGAAACTGGGCATTTAAACGTTGGATTGTTGCCTCTCTCTCTAGGGGGTAGGATTAATACAATTAAAATGAATGTTGTACCTAGATTCTTATATCTGTTGAAAGTCTCCAATTTTTTTTGACCAGGTACTTGTTGACATAGAACTTATATCAACCTTTGTTTGGAATAAAAAAAGTTTCACGCGCATTCGGAAGTCTGTTCTGCCAGAAAAGCCTCGCTCACAGGGGGGAAATGGCAATCCGAATTTCGGTTCTACTATTGGGCAGCTAATATTAGAGTCATTGAGGTATTGGCTGGAAAACACGGAAGGCTTGGATACCCTGAGTGGGGTAATATAGAAAGTTTGTCATGTAAATCCACCTCCCTATCAGCTTTATTATGCTCTAAACTCCCATGGGAAAAATCAATCTCCTTGTATACAACCAACCCTATTGTGATACAATCAGTGAGAATTTGGAATCAGTTCAGACGATCATTTGCACTTACTGACGCTTCATTGTTTACTCCAATAATGAAAAACCATCAGTTTATCCCCTCGATGTCTGATGGAGGATTTGTCACCTGGGTCAGGAATGGGATTTTTACAGTAAAAGATCTTTATATCGACGACAAATTTCATATTCCCAGATCACACTTCTTCAGATACCTACAAGTACGGAGCTTTGTGGCTTCATATTTCAATGGCTTTCCTCTGCGTCCTCCTATGTCGCTGTTAGATTCCATTTTTAAGCTTGGAATGGACCTTAGTCAAATTATAGGTAGGATACACAGACTCCTCAGTTCACACAGCAGAGCAATGCCAGATCACCTAAAAAATAGGTGGGAGGAAGAGCTGGGTGACCAAATTTCAGAGGATACATGGCAGAAAATTGCTCGGAGAGTACATTCGTCCTCTATTTGTCAGCGGCATTCTGTCATACAATTTAAGGTAGTACACCGACTTCATTGGAGTAAAGTAAGGTTGTCTAAAATCAAACCAAATTTGGACCCTACATGTGATAGATGCAAACAAGATCCCGCAAACTTACTGCACATGTTTTTTACATGTCCGAAGTTACACCAGTCCTGGAAATTTATATTTGATGCTCTTTCTAACATTTTGGAAATGCCAGTAGACTACTCTCCTTAAGCGGCACTTTTCGGTGTTCTGGTGTCGGATGTTCGATTGGATAATCACAAGAGTACTATACTGGCTTTTTGTACTTGACTAGCTAGACGATTGATTTTGCTTAGGTGGAAAGACCCTCTTCCTCCTACATATTCTCAATGGATCACTGAGGTTATGCAGCATCTAAAACTAGAGAAGATAAGATACTCTCTTAAAGGGTCTATACAAACATTCTATGCAGTATGGCAACCCTTCATAACCTTTGTGGAACATATGAACGTCGGGAATGTAACTTCTTAGTGCCTTGTCTAATGTACGTTGCCGTATGCTCTAGTTGTATTGGAGCAGATGTTGATCTGTGCGCACATGTTTGTAAATCTAACTGTACCTATGAGTGCAGATTTGTGTGTATATGTATGTATGTGTGTTTGTATTTATTATTGTACGTATTTAGTTGTTGCCATGTAGGTCTATGTGTGTTATTCATCTCCCTCATGTAAGCGGGCGAAGCCAAGGCGGTAGTTTATTTAATTTTATTGACTTACTTATTTATTTATTTAATATTATTATTATTTCATACAAATATTTTTACCCCACAGGTCTGAGGGGTGGGTGGGTTGGGTGGAGGGGGTGGGTCTAAGGGATGTGTCTGGGGTCGTTGTTGTGTGGGATTTATTTTTTTTTTTTTGTATGGGTTTTTTCTTTTCTTGGGGATGTGTTTTAAGTAAACTGTTGAATTAAAAAGACTTTGATCAAAAAAAAAAAAAAAAAACGAGGGATGCGTCCCTCTTGAACAGAGCAGAAATCGCGCTGAAATATATGGAAGTGGGATGCTAATATATCGCAGGTGGGATGGCATTCCATTACCTAATTAATATAGTGGAAAGTGGGATGCGAAATGTTTTGCAAGGGGATGGCATTCGATTACCTAATTAAATATTATGGAGCGGGATCTAAATATTATCGCAGGTGGGATGCATTCCATTACCAAATTAAATTATATTGGAAGGGGATTCGAATGTTTTGCAAGTGGGATGGGATTTGATTACTTTAATAAAATATATGGAAGTGGGGATTCAAAATAATTGCAAGTTGATGACATTCTATATCATTAAAAATATCTGCAATTAGGATTTTCAAAATACATGCAAGTGGGGATGGCATTCCATACCTTAATTAAATACTGGAAGGGGATTCAAAATAAACTGCAAGTTGATTGACAGTCTATATCATTAAAAATGTTGCAATAGGATTCAAATATTTTGCAAGTGGGATGCATTCGATTACCTTAATTAACAATTTTGGAATTGGGATTCAAAAATATCTGCAAGTGGATGGCATTCGATTACGTTAATCAAATATATTGGAATTGGGAAGCAAAATATTTTGCAAGTGGGATGGCATTCGATTGATTTAATTAAATATATAGGAAGTGGTATAGAAAATATATTGCAAGTCGGATGGCATTCTATATCATTAAAAATGTTGCAATTAGGACTCAAAATACATTGCAAGTGGGATGGCATTCGATTACCTTAATTAAATATATTAGAAGTGGGATTCAAAATAAATTGCAAGTTGATTGACATTCTATATCATTAAAAATATTGCAATTAGGATTCAAAATATATTGCAAGTGGGATGGCATTCGATTACCTTAATTAAATATATTGGAAGTGCGATTCAAAATATTTTGCAAGTGGGATGGCATTCGATTACGTTAATTAAATATATTGGAAGTGGGAAGCAAAATAAATTGTAGGTTGATTGACATTCTATATCATTAAAAATATTGCAATTAGGATTTACAATAATAATGCAAGTGGGATGGCATTCGATTACGTTAATTAAATATATTGCAAATGGTATTAAAAATATTTTGCAAGTGGGATGGCATTCGATTACGTTAATTAAATATATCGCAAATGGGATTAAAAATATATTGCAAGAGGGATGGCATCCGATTGCTTTAATTAAATATATTGGAAGTGGTATTGAAAATATATTGCAAGTGGGATGGAATTCTATATCATTAAAAATGTTGCAATTAGGATTCAAAATATATTGCAATTGGGATGGCATTCGATTACCTTAATTAAATATTTTGGAAGTGGGATTCAAAATATCTTGCAAGTGGGATGGCATTCGATTGTTAATCACATTTATTGGAAGTGGGAAGCAAAATATTTTGCATGTGTGATGGCATTCGATTGCTTTAAGCGTCCCGTTCCATCAGGGCAGACATCGGCGCTGATGCGCGGCAGCGCTTGAACACACTGAGGCGATTGAACTGAGGAAGCGTCCCTTTCCATCAAGGCAGACATCGGCGCTGATGTGCGGCAGCGTTTGAACACACTGAGGCGATTAAACTGAAAAAGCGTCCCTTTTGAACAGGGCACAGATCGCTGCTGATGAGCGGTAGCGGTGAACAGTCTGAGGTGATAAAACTGAGGATGCGTTCCTTTTGAAAAAGGCAGACATCGGCGCTGAAGCACGGCAGGGGTTACACACTGTGAGGCGATTAATCTGAGTGTAACCCCTCCCTAAAGGCGCCTAAAGAAATTTAGGGAGCGTACATCTCAAGTATTAAGTGAAAAAAAAGGATTTCTAAACAATATGTACAATGTTACCTGGGTAATATTTATTATAGTGCCCTTAAATAAACAAACAAACCATTAAAGAAAATAAATGTTTAAACATGGAACAAAAATAAGCACATTCAACATTTATCAAACCCCCGTTAGCAGACACTTAACGATGGTTCAAATAGTGTGTGTGTGTGTGTGCGTGTGTGTGTCCGTGTGTGTCCAGTTCTTAAGCGCTTGCTGTGGCCATTTTCGTTGGTGCACATATATGAATCCCCCAGGTGAAAAATGATTCCTTGAGTCAGCAGGATGATTTGCCGCGATACTCACAGGGTCAGGAAGTTTGCAGAGAAACCGCTCAGTATCCGTGTTAACAGCGCACACGCAGGTACTCACGAGTCGCTGCTCTCACTTGCGGTTCACTGAAACAGCAATCCGGGTTAGTCCAGTCAGTTTCCCGCACATTAGGAGTGATGGACAAAAACTTGGCGAAGTTCCTCGAACACGTGCTCCCCCATTCCGATGCTCAGTTTAGTCTCCGTTCCGTGTCCCGCTCTTCCTTGACGTTGGAGTGCGACCATTACCACGGCTTAATACCCAAAACCGACTGAAAGGTCGCTGTTTGGGCCGAAATACCAAAGTATTCTAAGTCTCCAAACTTCGCGTCAGCTGCCGAGAGAATCACCAGAGGGATGCACGCGATGACCGACAAGAACATCTTCTCCCTCGCCTCCTTGACACACCCACACACACACCCAGAGCCCACCCAATCTCATGTCAGATTGGACAACAATATGTCACTCAGGCTCAAAGTCCACCCAAATGGACACAACAAAACGGAAACAAACAGTCAATTTGGCGCCAAAATCAGAACAGTATTATGGGAACTGTAGTGTAGCCACACAACATGAAAAACGAAGAAAAACAAAACATAGGGCATTTTTAGAAGGGCCTACATGAAGAATCATCCCTTTTGAACAAGACAGAGATTGGCGCTGATGCGCGGCAGCGTTTGAACACACTGAGGTGATTAAACTAAGGAAGCGTCCCGTTCGACCAGGGCAGAGATTGCGCTGATGCGCGGCAGCATTTGAACACTCTGAGGCGATTAATCTGAGGATTCGTCCCTTTTGAACAGGACAGAGATCGGTGCTGATGCCCAGCAGCGCTTGAACACACTGAGGCGATTAAATTGAAAAAGCGTCCCTTTTGAACAGGGCACAGATCGCTGCTGATGAGCGGTAGCGGTGAACAGTCTGAGGTGATAAAACTGAGGATGCGTACCTTTTGAAAAAGGCAGACATCGGCGATGAAGGCGTCAGGGTTTACACATTGTGAGGCATCTAAACTGAGGAAGCGTCCCTTTTGAACAGATCGGCGCTGAAGCGCGGCAGCAGTTGAACACACTGAGGTGATTAAACTAAGGAAGCGTCCCGTTCGACCAGGGCAGAGATCGCGCTGATGCGCGGCAGTGTTTCAACAGTCTGAGGCGATTAAATTGAAGAAGCTTCCCCTTTGAACAAGGCTGAAATTGGCGCTGAAGCGCCGGCAGCGTTTGAACACTCTGAGGCAATTAAACTGAAAAAGCGTCCCTTTCGAACAGGGCACAGATCGCTGCTGATGAGCGGTAGCGTTTGAACACACTGAGGCGATTAAACTGAGGATGCCTACCTTTTGATAAAGACAGAGATCGGCGCTGATGCGCGGCAGCACTTGAACACTCTGAGGCGATTAATCTGAGGAATCATCCCTTTTGAACAGGACAGAGACAGGCGCTGATGCGCGGCAGCATATGAAAACTCTTAGGAGATTAAACTGAAAAATCGTCCCTTTTGAACAAGGCAGAGATTAGCGCTGATGCGCGGCTGCGATTGAACACTCTGAGGCGAATAAACTGAGGAAGCTCCATTTGAACAGGCAGAAATCGGTGCTGAAGCGGCAGACGATTGAACACACTGAGTGATTAAACTAAGGAGCGTCCCTTTCGACAGGGCAGAGGACAGCGATCGATCACCCTGAGGGGTTAAAATGAAGAAAGCGTCCCTTTTGAACAGGGCAGAGATCAGCGTGAAATATATTTGAGGTGGGATTTCAAAATATATTGCAAGTGGATGGCATTCGATTACCTTTATTAAAATATTGGAAATAGGATCTCTAAATATACGCAGGTGGATGGCATTCCATTACCTTAATTAATTATATTGGAAGTGGGATTCGAAATATTTTGCAAGTTGAATGACATTCTATGCTCATTAAAAATATGCATTAGGATGCAAAATACATTGCAAGTGGGATGGCATTCGAATTGCTTTAATTAAATATTAGGAAGTGGTATTGAAAATATATTGCAAGTCGGATGGCATTTCTATATCATTAAAAATGTTGCAATTAGGACTCAAATACCATTGCAAGTGGGACTGGCATTCGATGACCTTAATTAAAATATATTGGAAATGGGATTCAAAATAAATGGCAGTTGATGACATTCTATATAATTAAAATATTGGCAATTAGGATTAAAATACTTTGCAAGTGGGATGGCATTCGATTACATTAAATAAATATATCGGATGACGGGATTCAAATAATTGCAAGAGGGATGGCAATTCGATTACGTTTAATTAAATTATAATTGGAAGTGGGATTCAAACAATATTTTGCGAGGGGGATGGCATTCGTTACATTAATTAAATATATTGGAGTGGGAAAGCCAAAATAATTGCAGTTGGATGACATTCGATATCCTCAATCTATTCAGTGGGATTCAAACCTATATGCAAATGGGATGGGCGGCAAAAAAAATTCGATTTACCTAAATAAATATATCGGATGACGGATTCAAAAATAGATGCAAGAGGGAGGCATTCGATTACCTAATTAAATAATTGGAAAGTGGGCATTCAAAATATTGCAAGGTGGGATGATCGATTGCTTTAATTAAATATATTGAAGTGGTATTGAAAATAATTGCAAGTGGGATGGCATTCTATATCATAAAAAATGTTGCAACTAGGATCAAAAAATATATTGCAAGTGGGATGGCATTCGATTCCTTAATTAAATTATATTGGAAATTGAGAAGCAAAATATTTTGCAAGTGGGATGGAATTCGATTGGCTTTAATTCAAAATATATAGGTAGTGGTTTGAAAATAGATTGCAAGTCGGATGGCATTCTATATAATTAAAAAAGTTGCAATTAGACTCAAAATATATTGCAAAGTGGATGGCATTCGATTACCTAAATAAATAATCGGATGACGGATTCAAAATGGATTCAAAGGGATGGCATGCGATTACCTTAATTAAATTATATTGGAAGTGGGATTCAAAAATATTTTGCAAGTGGGATGGCATTCGATACATAATTACATATATTGGGAAGTGGGAAGCAAATAAATTGCAAGTTGGATGACATTCTATAGGTTACAGGTCCCAAGGCGTGAGACCTGGAATTTCAGGGTGAAAAAAATGTGACAGAGACCATGGCTTGCCTTCACGAATGCCTTTTGGTCTGAGTTTATGTAACTTTCCTTTTACATTGTCAACAACAATCTCCATGTACATGCATTCAATCAAAACAAAATATTTTCCAAAAACCGTTTCTCATCCGTAGCCTATTACTGTATGACCAAGATCTCGAGACGGTCGCTAAGAAAATATATTTAAAACAGTACAAAAAGGGAAATAAACAGAAAACAATACATGTATAAAACACTCTACAATTAATTAAACATTATTACAAATTTTCTCTGACTCCTAACAGTTAAAACTGAAGCACGATGAGTAACTCACTCGCCACGTGGGTGCCGTCTACACGCAGGACTCCCACTGACTTCATCTTACCATCTAAACAAACTTTTATTCAACCCACAAGCTTAACCCAGAGTCTACCAATTCCTGAACCATCTAGTGTATTAACTTATGTTGGAAATGCTTTTGTTGGGCATTATTAAAAACACAAACCTAACCTGGAATTCAGGGTTGAAACCATGTGCAGAGACCATGGCTTGCCCTTCACGAATTGCCTCTGGTATGAGGGGAAAATGGAGGCTGCCACAGCTTGTCGCCGATTAGCCAACGCTACACTGCCACCTACTGGCAGTACTAAAAACAATCAAACATACCTGCCTGAAGCTTATTAAGGTAGTACCAAATGGCAGATACACTTAACTAATACAAAAATACACACAGTCCAACAAAAACTTACTCACACAAATGTGATGAAACTTTGGGGGCGTCACATATATCATTAAATATATTTCAAGTGGGATTCAAAATATATTGCAAATGGGATGGCATTCGATTACCTTAAATAAATATATTGGAATTGGAATTCAAAATATATTGCATGTGGGATGACATTAATCGTCCAAGACCTGCAAATCTTTTATCCATTGATTATATTGGAAATGGGATGACACTCATTCACAAGGCTCTAGACCCTTGTGAGAATTTATAGATTTTGTTGGAGAATATGTTTCGTCACTCATCTAAGTGACTTCTTCAGTCTCTGAAGAAGACTGAAGAAGTCACTTAGATGATTGACGAAACATTTCTCCAACAAAATCTATGTCTAGATGAACAGATTCAACTTCTTGGATTTTCTTACCTGGATCATTGAGCATGCATCAAGATATGTAACTGAAAATTACTGTAGATTAAAAGCAACTCCATTACTGAGAGCTCATGTAATAAATGTGTCGTTGATAAACAGAATAAATGGATTGATAACAGAGCGTGAATATGTGATAGAAATGGTCAAATCAGCTGAGACAAGCAGCCATTTTGACACCACATGTGCTTCAAAGACTCGAGCAAATAATAATATATAGCTAGGCTTTTATAAGGTATACATGAAGAGACATTCATGTAAAACACAATATACTTTATGAAAACTTAAGTTGCAATATGTTAATTACAACAAAGCCCCAATACTAACCGTGAATCCAAGACACAAGATCGCAAGTAGCATGAAAGCGTAGCGCCAAATACCAGAATACTGATGTAAAAGTGATATGCGCATGCGCAGTAGTCCTAGGTAGGACCGTTTGATGGGTAGGACGGATTTTCAGAACACCTGTTCGAGAAAAAACTGATTAAGATGTTGTAAATACCTACTATATATACGATTATATATGATACAGATGCGATCGGGAATTAAAATAGTTCAAAGGTAATAAATTGCTAACAGCTACAAAACAGCGTGCGTCCTGTGTGCAATTGGAGCAAATGAGTCTGGGTTGGCAGATCCTCGCAATCATCACGTCAGTGGTCAGCGTTCTCTCAGCGTTCTCTCAGTTTGTATGTTTGTTATTGTAAAACTTGTAAAAAAAAAACCTCTTGTACATTAAAGTCTGCTGGATAATGCCATCATTAAACAAGACTTGGAAACCACAGTGAAGTATAAGACTATCACAAACTATTTATTTATTTATATATTTTATTTTTATATGCTGAAACAAAGGGTTGCTATGTAACATTCTGCAGAAAGTTTGCACATGTTTTTTGTTTTTTTTTCCACTGGGACATTTCCATTACATATAGTAGGAGTCATTACAGGCACATCCACTTGGTGAAGTAATAAACAGGCAGGCTAGAACAACAGTCAAGACAATTAGGAACTAGGTAACAAACAACAGGATGCACAGAAACATGGAGCACAACCTGGAAAGGCACAAAAAGTAAAACAGTGCCTATGTATAGGATACACACACAAACAGGAAGTAGGTTACACATGATATTAACTTTAAGTGTCCTGATATATCTTCTGTCTAAAGTGGTGAGATGAAGGTCTCATGGTTCACCTTTCTGTTTCTGGGTGCAGCTTGTATCAGGACAAACGGTACGAACGCACTGTCATGCAACCTCTACTGTAGCCATGTTGCCGAATTTCTGATGCTGTATTCGTTCTTTTTCAGCACGCTCTTTATTCCGATCGGCCTCCTGCACTCTTCTCTTCTCCTCTTCTCTCACCCTTCTTTCATTTTCTTTCATTTCCAGTAGTCTCATCTCTTCCAGCACCTTTTGCTTTTCACGCTCGAGCTGTTCCGCCCTTCGGTTTGCTTCAGCTTTCTCTCTACTAAGACGGCTTTCTTCATTCCCCATTATGAAATGATTTATCGTTGTTTCCAGTTGAAGTGAACGACCTGTAGAGAATATATGTATGTGTAATTAGTAATTACTGTTATCGTAATGAAATGTGCATAAGTGTGGCCTAATATAACAGTTAATATACATCATCTTGAAATCCATCTTGTTCAATTTGCATGTAGGCAAACACGTGAAAGGACTTTAATAGAATAAGACCGACGTCATGTCTTATGGAAACCAGAGAAAAGAAAACTAAAGGTGAAAAAAAACCCGATGATCTGCATCTAGCTGTAAACTCGGGGTGCCTGTGTAGGAGTCTACATTTGTGTATGTTTTATTTTGTATATTATAGGCCTATGTTCATCTTTATGTTAGCCAGAAATGTCACCTCACACGTTAAGATGTCATTTTCAAGGTTTTTCAATGTGTACGTTCCTCATTAAACAAATCTTTACAGGGAGAGAAGCATATGAACATTATTCAAATATCAGCACAAAATACGCAATGTATAATTACAAGTAACTTCATCTGTCTTACAATAATTAGACCAACTAGAGATCGATCTCAGGAGTGCTGAAATGAAATGCAAGGTGGTCGTGTAAAATAAAAATGACGAGACATTTTGAAACCTCATTTAACCCTGTTTTAGTGATGCACAGTTGACCGTCCAACATCCGGATCATACATTTTACTACAAATGTGTAATATGTAATGTGCTGCTTTCAGCCTAATATTGTAGGGTTATTTGAATCTGCAATAATCCTAAAATATTAATATAACTGTATTGCATAATTATATATATCAACAATAACTTTTTCACAATGTAATGAATCATTTATATGTCAGCTCTGGAAAATATATTACGAGACCAAAAGCGAAATGAACATTTTAGTTTTATTCCCTAGTCTACTGATCACTCATTTATCAGAGACATATTCTCATATTTTCAGAAAATGACAACAAAATAACACTAATAATAACAATACATTGATCTCACGAATAATTCAAAGAAAATAAAGTTCATATTCGTTTGTAATCAAGACAACGCTATAATATTTGAACTCAGAAATGAGTATTTGGTGGAACAAGGCCGATTTCCAATCACAGCTTAACTAATAAGTAGGTTAAATGTTTTTTTACGTTTATCCCCGACTGTTCGGTACAAACGTTACTCTTTTCTAACTCTGGGCGAAGCTCGTGAGATAAGTAAACTCCAGGAAGTGTGGTTAACAAAAGACAAAAAGCAACACTAACAGGTAAACATGTGGTATAGACTACTCTCACCTTTTATCCCAGAGGTTTTTTGATGTAAAGCTGAATTTCACCGCTGCGCTTTATCAGCTCTGCTGCTTAACTTTCCGCTGGTCTGGTCGGGTTCATTTAAACTGTCGAGTGAAGTTTTGTGGGGGAAGCATCACGTGACTGCGCATCAAACGCTCATCAAAGCCGACAGCGATCTCTTTTAGTTCAGTCATTCCGTTTTATAGGCTATTTTTCGGGATCGTTTTCTGACCAGTTTTGATTAAAATAGCCCAAGAGAGAGGTGGAGGTAACCCTACGTGATATTGCATGATTTAGCAGGAGGCCTTCATGCTGAATGTAATATGATATATTAGATTAAAGCAGTGTAGAGTTTAATCAGGGAGTGCTTCATGTTTGGACCGAAAAAGAAATGTTATTATTAGTATTCTAATAATTATAATATGATTTGTAGGCTAATAAGACGCTCATGGTGTCTCTAGTTACATAACCTCAAAACTGATGCAGTCTCGTCTATTCTGTTCATAATTAGTCAATCTCATTTCAAGTAACATATTTTATAGATGCCCACGGAGTCACTAACTAAATGAGTCCATCCAAAAAGGTGCATTATCATTTACTGATTCTTGGTCATTAATTATAAAATATTTAATGCACAATATTTGCATATTTTATTACTTTTAAATCAGTGACTTGAAGCTGGAGCATTTCCCAGAACCTCCACTGTCTTGTTTTCATATTTACGTTTTCTTGTAAATCAATGACTTAAAACGATTTAAAGTTTATCTCTCTATGTTTAAAACATGAGTTAGACAAACTCTCAAAGGGTCCTGTTAAATGTCCTTTGTTAAAAATAAATTCATTTCATTATAAATAAATTTAATTCATTAATATCATTAATTAATCGTTTATTTAATGAAACAACTAACATCTCTCTTATTCTGAGCAGGGTTCTGGCACATTCTTGATATTTGCTAGAATGAAACGAATAATTATGAACTCCAAACTGTCCTTCCTTACCCTTTACAGTGGGGGAAAATGGGGGAAGGGCGGGGCCTTTGTGAATCATAAATACTGGAAACCAGAGCGTCTGATACAGAACACTGTCGAGAAATCAAGCCAACTTTCAAAGAGAGGTCTTCCTGATAAAAAGGTAAGGCTACTCACACCAGGTATGTTATAGGGGATTCTAATAGAAACCCCAGTGGTGTAGCACAGATCAAGGGCAGGGGCTAAGATGTTTCAAAGGGAAACTTTGCAGGGGTTCTTCTCAAATACACAGTGTAAATATATTAGGTAGATGAAGGTGATTTCTGGCTTTGTTCTCATCTTGTGGCTTAGTGGTACCTTCTGGTTTTACAGTAGCAGTAACTTAAAGGTCCCAAAATGCTGTCAGTTCTCGATCAAGCAATAATACACGAAAGGGAGTGCTTTATTAACGTTTATTGGCACAGGTGTGATGCAGTCGTAGATCAGAACACCCGTGCCAATATCTCACATTAAAGCACGACCTTGAGTGCATTATTGCGATTATACCCAGTTCCATTTACTGTTCGATTTTAAAGATAAAGAGAAGAGAAAAAAAATGATTTGCTCATCACCCTTTCATGAGGTAAAATAGTTCCATTCTAATGTTACCCCACGGCTAAGCCCTTCGGTCATTAAAACTCGAGGAACAAAATTACCAGTAACTGCTTATTACACAGACAGTAAACACAAATATATAGATTGGTAAGTTTTAATTTATTAAAAAGAAAGTTTATTTTCATTCAGCAAATAAAATGGGTGGGGTTTATAAGGCAGGCTGCTACTAAGATACACTGTTCTACTGACTGAAGCAAATCGGAGTGAGATCCCAGTGTTAGAACCAAAGTCTAGGATCCCATTTGATTAACAATTATAAATTAGTATGATGAAGCTCTTAATGTTAATCTTATCCGTCAGAAATGTACCGGCAGAGTTACAGAGCATCAGCAGCTTTTCTGGGTTAAGAGTTGGACTTAACAGATAGCATAGCAATACATGTCATATGAACCTCCGGATGTGTGTTTATTGAAAGACGCTAAGTTTAACTCCAGCAAACGACGTCTTTGTGAGTGATGAAGCTGATTCAGTTCCTTTTTGTTGATGGGACTAAAACTGATCTTCACTCTCATTGCTCTTCAGTCGAGCTGTGAATCCATTAAGAGCCGGGACGTTTGATTTAAAGTAGTGACTTCGTTCTGCTTTTCCAGTGCTTCCAAATCCTAAAGGTGATAAACCTCTGGCTCAGGTTGGTCATTAATAGCTTCATCTACCAAATTTAAATCATTTTCAAAACCAGTATGTTTTATAAACTAATTTTAGCTTTCATTTCAGCAGTGTTTTACTCATTATAACTTGGCTGATTTTTAGATCGGGCCTCATTGCTAGGTTATGTGAGTATGCTGCGGGGTAATACTTATAGCGCGTCGGTCAGAGTGCCGTTATCATCAATAAAGTCATGGGAAAATCATCTCTCAGTGAATCAAATTGCGGGGTCGGAACTAATTGCGGTATAGCACTTAATATTCTTAAACTGCATCATCTTGATGCAGGTACCAACCCGTGTTGTTTTTATTAAACAAATGTGTTGTTTTGGATGCTTTTATTGTCTCTTTCATTACAAAAGCGACATGTAGCCCTGTAAAGCCAAATGGCGCGTTTGGCTTTAATTTAAATGAAAAGGCTAATAAGGAAGGGAAATCAAATCTTCACTCTGGGTTTGCTGTCAGCGTCAAAAGCAGAGCTTCAAAAATAAACCCAAAAACCAATTTAAGTGTTTTAGGGCACATCACATGACTTGGCAATTATGTCATGGTTTTTAAAGATGCAATTAAACAACTAAATAATAACAGATATCAAAATTCAGAGAGGGGTGCCAGCCTTGGCTTATTCCTCGGCTCCTGAAGAGGACCAAGACTGTATCTTTTCACCGCTGTTTGTTCCTGTAAGCAGTGAAATGCATCTGGGGTCTGGGGTCATTCAAATGTTTGGACAGATGCAGTACTAGTTCTGTAAGTAACAACAGGTCATGTGTTTGATTCCCTGGGACGGCATCTATCTACTCTTGTGCTGATAAATCTGTAAGTCACTCTGGATAAGAGCGCTGTTTGGTTTCTATTCTATATTGCTCAATTGTCAACTATCTTTCTGGGTGGTCATGGCCCTGGACGCTCTTTCAGATGGGTGTGAGTCTTAAGTCTAAATCCAAGTCTAAATGAATGAACGAATTTACAATTCCAATCAAAAGGTAACCTGTGCTTTAACCTGACAGATGTCTCACTCGGAGTTCATTGAATTGGCGGCTCTTGGGAGACCGTTCCAGTTGGGAATGCTGTACGACTGTCGCAGAGATGCTCTCATCCCAGGTACAGAAGAAAACGCGTAATTAACCATTTTAACATGCGCATAATTTTAATACTGTTCTTATACTGCAACAAAATGTAAAAAGAGAGAAATTTGATCAATCATAGATCTAAAGCTAATATCTTTCTGATCCGTAAGGTTATAAGGTAAGATAAAAATCATACAGCTATCATTTGTATAATAGGTGTGTATGTGTGGATTATACAGATCATCAATATCAATATCACTTAATTTATTGATGTTATAGCAAAATAAATTCATAGTTACTGTAGTAAAACAGTTTATTTAGTTTGAGATGATTCAAATATTGAGTGCAATAGGCAATCAGACTATTGTTATCCACCCAAACATGGCCAAAAATATTTGGACACAAACATGCACGTAGCCAAAAGTATTAGGACACAAACTCGAACATGGCCAAATGTATAAGGACACACACACACACACACACACACACACACACACACACACACACACACACACACACACTCTGCATGTGGCCAAAACTATTAGGAGACAAACCTGAACATGGCCAAAAGTATTATTAGGACACAAACCCGAACATAGCCAAAAGTATAAGGACACACACACACACACACACACACACACACACACACACACACACACTGCATGTGGCTAAAATTATTAGGACACACTTCCATATGTGGCCAATAGTATTAGGCCTAGGAATCAAGATCCTAAAATGTCTCTGTGTATCAGACGAAATAATGCTGATATGCATGTTTTTATGTTATTTTATTCCATATTTTATCTGTTAATATTTACTTGTCACAAACTTATTTGACTAGATAAATTAGTTTCATTCTTACATTTAACACCCAAGCCACCCAAGGAGGTTGAGTCCCTTTTTGAGTCTTGGTTCTCCCAAGGTTCATGCCTCATAACGTTTAGGGAGTTTTTCCTTGCCAATGTCATCCTAGGTTTGCTCAGTTTTAGATTGGCCTTAGATATTAGAAGATAATCTAAAATTGTAAAGCTGCTTTGACACAATGCTCCATTGTAAAAAGCGCTCTAGAAATAAATCTGACTTCACTCGACATGGCCAAAAGTATTAGGACATGCACCCACGTGTGGCCAAAAGTATTAGGGCATGCACCCGCTCATGGCCTATTTGGTAAAAGTATTAGGACAGACACCTGAACATGGCCAAAAGTATTACCTATAGGGGACATGTGCTGACATAACACAATGCCATGGGAGCCCCAAAGTACCAGACAGGACACAGAGGTCCCTGGCAGGGCACTCATTTTTAATTAATTAATTCAGTCAGTTTTCAACCTAGAGTCATGTAAATCAATCTTCATCCTGGAAGACCTGTCATTCAGTGCCTTTGGGGACCTGAGGTCCCTGGCAGGACATATAGTTCCCTGGCAGGGCATTAACTGTAATTCAGTCAGTTTTTTATTTTTTTATTTTTTTTTTATTGAGAAGTCAAAATCAGCATACAGAATAAAACCAACAGTGGAGAGAAAATAAGTTAAAGACTTCAACATTTTCCCAATTTTGTCCCAGGACAAGACAGAACATCACAAAGACAAACAAACACGTACACACAAGTACACACGGACGCACACCAAAAAACAAAACAACAAAAACAACAAAAAAAAAAAAAAAAAAAAAAAAAGAAGAGGAAAAATAGTAAGTACGTTAAAAAAATAAAATAAAAAAATACATAATAAATAACTTTTCACTATAATAAAAAAATAATAATAATAAATAAAAAAGGGGGTGGGGGTTATGTGTTTAAATTGAAGGTATGGTCTGAAGCCTGGTCAAATAAGAGAGAAAAGGTGTCCACTTCAATAAACTGTGAGCAATCACCCCTTCTCTGTGAATCTAATCTCTCTAATTTTAAGTAGTGTAATAATCAATGGAAGCCACATTGAAATTGTAGGCGGTTTTGGAGGATTTCCAAAGTAGAAGGATAACGCCGTCCTTGCTAGCAAAGATGTGAAGGCATAACATCTGACTGTGACCTTGGAAGTGAGTGAGCATTAGATGAAAGCCCAAAAATAGCAATCAAGGGACATAACTGAATAGTAGTATTCAATATTTTAGACAATATTTGAAGATAATCAGACCAAAATTTATAGATAACAGGGCAAGAAAAAACATACAGTATGTGTTAAATTGCATGGAGACATGGAGCAACGGTCACATTGATCAGTGACTGTACCAGGGTAGAATTTTGCCAACTGAGATTTAGAACGGTGTACTCTGTGTAACACTTTAAACTGAATTAACTGAAGTTTTGCCTACGGTGAACTGGAACGTACAATGTTAATCGCCTTCTCCCACCAATCATCTGGCAACTCAGAGCCGAGTTCTTCCTCCCAAGCAAGCTTTATTTTATTACAAGAATACGGGTTTAAATCCATCAAGTAAAAATAGATTTTGGATATAAGTGAAAATTGAGAGGGGTTAAAATCCAACAAAGAATCATATGACTGGTCAATAGAAGGATGAGTGAAATCCAAGAATAGAGAGGAAATACAGTGTCTAATTTGAAAATATCTAAACAAATGAGAAGCTGGTATGTTGAAATTTGTGGATAGTTGAGTGAAACTACTCAAAACTCCATCCTTATAAAGATCTCGAAAGGAGACTATGCCTCTCTCATGCCACAGCTTAGATGCTGCATCACACAACCCAGGGGGAAATAGGTGGTTGTTCAATATGGGCATCCTCAGTGAGGGTCGTGTGAGTTTAAAATGAGCCCTAAATTGAGACCAGATACGAAGAGAAGAAAGAACCAGTGAATTATCTGTAAATTTAGAATATTTTACCGGAATCGGAGCAGTCAATAATGAGAGTAATGAGGAAGGAGGAGCAAGAGAGAGACTCAAGTTTGCAGCACAATAGTTCAGGAGAGTGAAGCCAGTAAAGCATCTTATGGATATTAGATGACCAGTAATAATGCAAAAAATTGGGAAGAGCAAGACCACCATCAAATCGAAATCTTTGTAAAAGCGCAAATATCACCCTGGGGACCTTTCCATCCCAAATGAATGCAGAAATAAGCTGGTCCAATGACTTAAAAAACTTTTTAGGCAGGTATAAAGGAATTGTTTGAAACAAGAAAAGAAATCTGCGCAAAACATTCATTTTGATTATGTTCACCCTGGCAATGAGAGATAAAGGAAGAGATCTCCATCTCTCCAAATCAGACTTAACCTTGTCCAGCAAAGAAGAAAAATTGGGGTGAAAAAGAGACGGCAAACTATGAGTTATTGAAACACCTAAATATTTAAATCCAGAATTTAAATGGCAAAATGGAACTGTTGAGCGACAGAGCCAGAGAATTCACTGGATAACATTCACTCTTTAGGAGATTTAGCTTGTATCCTGAAAATAGACCAAATTTCTTCAGCAGTGACAGTATGGATGGGAGACTGCTCTCTGGATTAGTTATGTACAATAACAGATCATCTGCGTATAATGATAACTTCAATTCAAGGGGATTGAAAGGGATTTTAAAGCAATCGACAGAGGCTCAATTACCAGAGCAAACAACAGGGGCGATAAGGGGCAACCTTGCCTGGTGCCACGAGACAGGGAAAAATAATCTGAATGTACATTGTAAGACTCGCGTGAGAAGATGTGTAGAGTAGTCACATCCAGGCTATAAAATTGTGTCCAAAACCAAATTTATGTAAAATAAAAAAAAGATAGTGCCACTCAACACGATCAAAGGCCTTCTCGGCATCCAAAGAAATAGCCACTTCCGAAGCAACGCGCGAATGCTCGGAATAGATGGTGTTTAACAGTGTGCGGATATTAAAGAAAAGCTGGCGCCGCTTAATAAAACCGTTCTGATCATGGGAGATAACTTTAGGAAGTACATTCTCCAAACATAATGCCAGAGCTTTAGCCAAAACCTTTACATCTACATTTAACAAAGAGAGAGGTCTGTACAAAGTGCAAAACTTAGGGTCTTTGTCCTTTAAAAGCAGAGAAATGGATGCTTGAGTCATGGTGGGGGGCAATGAACCACAAGACAGAGATTCATGAAAGACATCCAAGAGAAGAGGCGCGAGCTTATTAATAAATTTTCGGGGCCAGGGGCTTTATTAGTCTGCATTGATTTACTGGACAGGGTTATCTCTTCCAAACACAAGGGGGAGTCAAGATCGTCAGCAAGTGTTGAATCAAGGGAAGGAAGCACCAGCTCCTTAAAGAAGGATAAAGGTCTGAATAGAAAGATTTGAATACTGCATTGATATCCCGTGAGTCTGGGCAAAGGTCTCCTTTTGTGTCTACAATCTGTTGTATTACCCGAGATGCAGCCTGTCTCTTCACCTGGTGGGCCAGAAGTCGAGATTGTTTATCACCGTGCTCATAATAAGTACACCAAGCACGCAATAGAAGTTTTTCTGCTTCTGAGGTAATTAAAAGATTGACTTTGGTCTGTAATTCTAATCGCTGCTTGAGTAATGGTGGTGTTGATTGAATTGCAATGAGCTTGTCCAGTTCTGCAATTTCACCCAGCAGGTCCTGTACCTTGGATCTTTGAATTTTATTCATGTGAGCTGTATAAGAAATTATTTGACCTCGCAAATAGGCCTTAAGGGACTCCCATAAAAGAGAGGAAGAAATAGAATCACTCTTGTTAATGGCTAAGAAATCATCAATAGAGGAGGATATAAAGGCATTGTAATCATCATTTGAAAGCAATAAAGAATTAAATCTCCACGTAGGAGAAGAACAGTGTGACTTTGTAAGGTGTATGTTTATAGTGTGAGGAGCATGATCAGAAATAACTATAGAATGGTAGCTACTGGACGCGACCTTAGAAATGAGTGAACTGTCCACAAAAAAATAGTCTATACGGGAATATGTCTGATGGGGGCGGGAAAAAAACGAAAACTCCTTTTGATGCAGATTATAAAACCTCCAAGGATCTATTATAGAGTTGTCAGTTAAAAACTCCGAAATAGCCCGTGACATTAAGGATGGAGTTAGAGTACATGGATTAGAGTGGTCTAGAGATGGATCAATAGTACAATTTATGTCTCCTCCCATTATAAGAAGATGCGTATCTAGAGAAGGGAGCGAAGTGAAGAGATTCTGCATGGATTTGGGATCATCAAAATTGGGGGCATATATATTAACCAACAGCACTGGTATATCGAACAAAGAGCCTCGAACGATCAAACATCTGCCATTCACATCAGCAATGGTAAAATCAGAAATAAAATGAATCCCTCTTTTAACCAAAATGGCAACTCCTCTAGATTTCGAATTGAATGTAGAATGAAAAATGTCTCCAACCCAAGGAAATTTTAGCTCAAGATGGTCATCCCTTTTAAGATGTGTTTCCTGTAGAAATGCGATGTTGCAAATGGGCATTAACCCTTAAGCGTTTAACCAGATTATTAAGGCCATTGATGTTCCAACTCAGGAATTTAATTCCGGCTCCGCTATGTAAGTTGTGTGAAGTACAATTAATCATCTGAATTTGTAATATACAATCGAGGTAAAAGAGTGATAGAAAAACTGCCAGCAGATTGGAGATACGGAAGGGAGAAAGGAGGCATGAGAAGGGGGAGAAGGAAAAAAAAAAAAAAAAAAAAAAAAGACAGACAGACAGACGAACAAACAATAAAGGACATAAGAGCACGCTCAGATAAATTCCCAGACCCACCCACAAAAACCACCCGCTTTCACCCACCCTCCTCCACCAACATTTACACAACCCCCACACGCAAGAACCACACTGCCGATAGGACATAACCCACCATGAAGCCTCCGCTGAACAAAGAAGTCCAAAACTATAAAAAATTGTAAATATACACAAGGGAGTATGTAACAAAGTAGATAAATAGGAACACAATATAAATGAACTGCAAAGAAGTGTCCTAAATTATGTAAATGTGCACATATGATTTGAAAACAGGCACAAGCACCTAGAAAACTAAACGAAATCAAATTATAACAAAAAATGAGTAGAATAAATTGAGGAGTTGTGTTCAAATAAATGATTTGACGCCCAATAAGAGGGTAAAGTGTCAAGGCAAGAAACTGGGGGGGTGGAAACAAAACAAAAACAAATAGAACACGACCCAACCACATGAAATCCCGCCTCCAATGAAAAGTTAAGGTCGTAGGATAGTTACCACCCAAAAACGGGTGCGTTTTATCTCCTTGCAGCAAAATCAAAGTCAAAGAGTTGTATCACACTGCAGAACAGACACAAAACTAAATTGTCTCACGCAACAGAGAGAACAGAGCTATGCAATAACTCCAACGATCCCAAGAGCATAGCAAACTCCGAATATAGCTGTTATAATCACTTCGACAAAGAAGCAGCAAAGCGTTTCGCTTCATCTGCCGATGTGAAAACATGCTGTTCATCCCCGTGAGTAATCCGGAGTCGCGCTGGATAGAGAAGGGAATATTTCACGTTGTCCAAAGCACGCAGCTGTTTTCACACATCACTGAAAGCAGAACGAGCCTTGGCGATCTTTGCTGTATAATCAGGATAGACTGAGATCCTCATATTTGATACAGAGATCCGCTGCAGTTCCCTGGCTTTCTTTAGGATGTGAGCACAGTCTTTAAAATAATGCATCCGAGCTATAATAGGACGCGGTGGATCCCCAGATTTAGGAGCAGGAGCAAGAGAGCAATGGGCTCTGTCTATCTCAGGACATTCATCCAGGTTGAAAGCATCTTTAAGGAGCTGAGAGACGGATGCGCAGGGTGTCGGCTGTGACTCAGGAACTCCGATAATCCTGACATTCTGCCTGCGGGATCGGGATTCTAAGTCACCGCACTTAGCATCAAGTTTAGTGAGCTCCGAAGTTAAATATTAAACTTTTGAACGAAGCTCCACGACATCGTCCGAGACAGAGGAGGCGACTGTTCACTTCTGAAAAACTTTTTCTTCAGATCCGAAGCTCCGATCTCACAGCGGTGTATCTCGGACAATTTCCGCCTTTGAGCTTGGAGTCCTAACTTAATGGCTGGATCTAAATGCGTCAAGTCGAACGCAACTCGACTTTTCACTCCTGAATCAGTTCGGATTGCAGTGCCGCAACATCAGGCGGATGAAGATTGGAAGCGCTTCGCGTCGTCCCGGGACGAGGGCCCATGCTCAGGCGCACACGAACATGCCTTATGAAGGTCTGCGAGGATCCCGGAGTTTTGCTTACTTTTGGAGGCATAGTAATGGCAGTAAGTCAAACAAAAACGAACAACTAACCGTTAACTAAAGCTGGGATACAAATTAAAAAGGTAAATGTGCCTTAAAATAGCAAAGAAAGAGGACCCTGCTCAGCGAGAAACGAATTTACGTCTGCTTCATGTGGCGCCGGACCGGAAGTCTTCAATTCAGTCAGTTTTTAACCTACAGCCACAAATTTGGGACATTTGGTCCGTGGTGCACGGAGACCTGTACTACTACACGCATTGTAGTAGTAGTATCTTGTATATCTATCATTATGATTATATATTTATTATATATTTATATACACAGTAGTGGCCAAAACAGTAAATAAAGGAACACTGGCAATTAAAGGAAAATGATAATATATAAATAGACAAGTAAAAAAAAAGAATGCATTCAGAATCTCAGCCATCTACACTGTTCATGGTTTATGGTAAATAGTAAATACCATTTATTACATACATGTGTTCAGACAATATAATGACAATTCCTAAAATAAATACAATAAATTGACTTTCAATTCATTTGAAGTACATTGTACATTGAAATACAAGTTTAAAGGTGCTAGTTAATTGTATGTTTCTTGATGTTTTCTAAACACAGACATCACACTATGGGATTCGGAGGCACTGAAAAAAAATATAAAGGTGAAACCACAGCCAAACAGTGACTTTAAAATCATCGCCTCAGATTCCAGTGAAGCCAAGTCATCAGCTCTGAATATGACCGCCTCACTGGAGGCTAGTTTTCTCTGTGGGTTAGTCAGTGTGAAAGGGTCTGCTGAATACTTAAGTAACAAGAAAAAATCTAATCATTCTCAAGTCACACTGCAGTACAAGACTACCACACATTTCGAGAAGCTAACTATGGAACATCTTGGAGCGAGGTGCATTAAACACTGTGTCAACAAGGGCTCTGCCACGCATGTTGTTACTGCCCTTCTGTATGGTGCTCAGACATTTTTTGTTTTTGACAAGGAGGTTTCCTCAAATGAAAACCACCAAGATATACAAGGTAACCTGCAAGCATGCATCAAAAAGATTCCTCTCATATCGACTGAGGGTGAGGCATCTTTGAAACTGATTGAGGCTGCACAGCAAGAGAGCAAAACATTTAACTGTACTGTCTATGGAGACTTTGCTCTGGACAGCAACCCAGCGTCCTTCATTGATGCCATTAAGGTGTACTCAGAGCTTCCAAAGCTCCTTGGGGAAAATGGAGAATATGCTGTACCTATGGTGGCATGGCTCTATCCTTTGAAAAAGCTGGACTCAGCAGGTGCTATGCTGGTTAGGGAAATAAGCGTCAGCCTAGTGCGGAGTGCCCACAACATCATCGATGCCCTGGATGATGCTGACATGCACTGCCAGGACCTAATGAATAATGATATAGCCAATGTGTTCACTGAAATCAAAGCCAAGCTCGGAAAATTCAAAAACTTGTGTCGGGAGTACAAAATGGTGTTCCAAAAACAGCTCTGTAAGATGCTTCCATCCATACGGGGGGGAGGAACAGTAGAACAGGAGCTTGTGACTTTACTGACCAGTGTGGAAAGGTCACCCTTTCAGGGTGCTCTCATATCTGCCTACATGAATGACAGAGAAAAAGAGATGAACATTCTCAGATCATACCTGGACATCATGAAAGATGTCCCAGTTTGCTCCTCCAATAATGATTTGATCAAAGAGGCACAAAAGCCAGCTAATGACTATGTGGTGGTTTTTGCATTCACATCTCTAGAAGAAGAATCTCACCTTTTTGACATGGAGAAATACCTTAAAGAAACATCAGAGAACATTGACAGGATCATCTCACACGAGCCCAGCTCTCCACCGGCAAAGCAGTGGTTCTCTGGCGATGAGGCTAAACTCACATTGCAGAGTGTGCAGCTGTTCATGGGGTTCAGGGAGGCCAACTGTGGAAGAGAAAATGTCGCATTCTGCATCGCTTCGATCCCAAGCAAAGACAACAGTACCTCTGCAATCCATGTTTATGAGAAGGGCTCATTGCTGAGTTTGCAGTATGAGCTTCCTTCTAAGCCACCTGTGCCAACAATCTTGCAAGCTGAACATAACTGTATACATCTGGAAATCAGCAAACCAGCCCATGGTATCAACAATGTGGTGTCATATGTCATCTGGTACAAAACAGAACAAAGTTCGGAGTGGATTAAAATGAACACAGAGAGTAATTCCACAAATGTCACTGTCAAGGATTTAGAGCCAATAAAGAATATTGTTTTAGGTGCCAGGCTGTGCACTGCCCAGGGGTAAGTCAGACTAGTGATACAACAACATTTTTCAAGACCCGCCCTTGTAGTCCTCCTGGACCTCCCATAGTCAAATGTGCAGAATCAGGTGCAGTAACGATAACTTGGGACATTCCTACATCCATTGGAGATCAGGCTGAAGTCATTGAGTATGTCATAGAGTACACACAGGAAACGAAGGGTAAACCGTGGGTATCTACGTGCTCAACAAAGAGAGAGTGCACACTGAAGACCCTGAAAAATGACACTCCTCACATGGTAAGAGTTTTAGCCAACTGCGGAAATCCAGGAAAGAGTCTCCCCAGTGGGGAGACAACTGTACAGCCTTCTGACAAGCCACAAAAAACATCACCCGAAACCAGGAGTCATCTCTTCTTGGAGAAATCTTCTGTCTTAGACAAAGGCAGTCCAGCTGTTCACGTACTACACCTGCAAAGCCGGTATAGTAAGAATGAGGGGGTCACATACCGTGTCTTTGGGCAAAAGGTGGAGGCAGGAAAAAACAAAGTGGTCCTTGTACTTGGGGCAACGGGGTCAGGAAAAACAACTCTCATCAATGCAATGGCCAATTACGTTCTAGGAGTGAAATGGGAGGAAAATTATCGCTTCAAACTGATCAATGAAGAAACCAATCGATCACAGGCAGAAAGTCAGACAACTGAAGTCACATCTTATGAGCTGTATAACCAACCAGGCTTTCAGGTGCCTTACTCTTTGACCATTGTGGATACTCCAGGGTTTGGAGACACCCGTGGGATAGAACATGACAAACAGATCACAGAGCGGATTAAGAGCTTTATTTGTAATCCTTTGGGGATTCAGCATATTGATGCTGTCTGCTTTGTCATTCAGGCTTCTCTTGCCCGACTCAGTGCCACTCAGAAATACATTTTTGACTCAGTCCTCTCCATCTTTGGCAAAGATGTTGCAGATAACATAATGATTATGGTGACCTTTGCAGATGGAAAAGACATTCCTGCTCTAGAGGCCATCAGAGCAGCTGGAGTACCCTGCCAAAAAAATAAAAATGGACTTCCCACTCACTTCAGATTCAACAACTCAGCTTTGTATGTTCAGAATGTGGCCAAAGATAATGTTGCTAATGATGATGATGACGAAGACAACCTCAGTGTTACTATCAAACAGAATGAGATGACCTGGGCATCTAACTTTAAAAAAATGAGGGCGTTCTTTAAAGCACTGGAGGACATTGAAAGCAGAGATCTCACAATGACTGTAGAGGTCTTGGAAGAGCGTGATCGACTTGCGAAAGCCATGGAGTTCCTGACCCCTCAGATCAAGGCTGGTCTCTCAAGGTGCGTAGAGATTGAACGCAAAAAGCAGATGTTGAAATATGAGAATGAAAAGATGAGGGAAAATGAGAATTTTGAACAAGATGTGGAAGAGGTCAAACCAGTTAGAACTGCTGTCAACTGCATTGCCGTGAACTGTGACACGTGTTTTTTCACGTGCCACTCCAGCTGCTTCCTTCCTGAAGACGATGCTGTCAGCACTTGTGCTGTGTTTGATGATGGAGGCAAATGTGTCATGTGCCCCGGAAACTGCCATTATGGCAGCCACATAAGAGAGAAAGTTATGTGGAAATATGAGACAATAAAAAAGAGACAAACTGTCAAAGAGTTACTGGATAACTTTAACAAGGCCAAGACAACATTTCTGTCCACTCAAGAAATGTTGGAGAAACTAGAAGAAGATTATAAAAAAATTTGTTCCAAGGTGATGGAATTGGTTAAAATGTCTTTCAAGTGCCTTAGGAGGCTGGATCAGATTGCATTGAAACCAAGGTCCCTGTCTGCAATCGACTACTTTGATTTACTGATTAAGACAGAGGAGGATGAGAGAAAGCCTGGTTTTCAGGCACGCATCATTAGCCTGCAGAAAATGAAAGAAGAATTTGAAAACCTGGAAAAAATTGCAGAAGGAGAGAATGTTTTACACTGAGCTAGTACTGGATAAAACAAACAGTTGAGAAGCCAGTGTGAGTGGCTTTGTTCAGTTACAGCAAAAGTCAAAGGAAGTGGTATTCGAGAAATCAGGATGTTCATATAATTGAGGAAACTGCAAGGAAAATACCCTGCTCCCATCTCTATTTCCCTAATATGACTCCACCTCCTTTTTCCTCCAGTACATTGGTTGGAATCAACTTATTTTGTTTGTTCATGCTTCCTACATTAATTGTTTAACCTAATGTTACAATATAACATGAAATTAGGCAACAGATAAGAATATGTATAACACAATTTTATAGTAGTATAGATAATTTTCTCTTTATTTTCATACATTTAAAATTTATGCATGATTATGGGCTTTGTTTATGATTGATGTATATGTTTGACTGCATGACAGACAGCATTATACTGTTCATGTCACATTTATTGGCATCATAACTAACAGCATAGGGTCTCCCCTGCTGTGTTGCAGTTAATAATAGTGGTGTGCTTTGAGTCCATGGGTGCTTTTCAGTAATTGCAAGCTATGTAAATATTTTAAAAGCAGAACATAAATAAACCCATATTGTTAAACTGCTGAATTTGTTCTTTTTTTATACAAACAAGTAATGCTTAACTTTAAATGCAAATAACTTTTCACATTCTGTTGCTATTCCTGTCAATAAGCTAGTGTCCTGTAAATCATACTGTCAGGCACAATGTCTAAAAGGAAAATCTCAGGGAACATAAGAGTGAAGAGCACAATCCTAGGACTGAACTATATAACAACTAAATAATTTCAACTGAAATCTACTATGTGTGCATTCCAAATAACACAACTATCTAAGTTTGGCTAACTAATATGATATTTCCTGCAACTTTGAATTTGTCAGTTGTATTTACTTAAACAGCAATCTGATTTACTTTTTAAAACCATGCAAACCGATTGCCTTAAATTCCAAAAAGGAGTTACTCTGGCAGCTTCACAAGTGCTTCACAAGTGCTTCACACATCCAGCATATATGAATGAAAAAAATATTCCATTCTCTTAAAAGAATCGGTTTCACACAATAAAAACATAGTGACAAAATTTAAAGGTAATTAAATGCATTTTTATTTTCAGAAAAGGCACAGTGTTTTGAAAACAGACATGAACAAACAAGATCCAACTAGATGTGTGTAGTGTGTTTTTGGGGTGTGTGTGGGAGTGGATGTGCATGTTGCATATAGCAGTAGTGTGAGCAGTGAGAGTTAGAGAGAAGGGGCTGTGTGTGCTGTGTGGCCACAAGGATAGGACGTTCTGACATTTCAAGCACTATAATGACAAACATCACTTCATGCAAAGCAAGATAATTTTAAGAGTTTAGAGTCTGGGTGGGACTTTGTTCTATTCCAAGCCAAGCATCATTCTCTAAATGAAGTTGAGTGTGTTCTTCATTGCTTTGGGATAGTCTAAATGTAATACATATGACAACCCAAACAAGATGCACATTGTCTGTGGCAGGTTTTGTACTCCACTTGAAAATTGGAAATTAACTGCTCAAATAAGATACTCACTTTCTCTTGAGCCAAAAATAAGTGTGCAAGGAATAAAGCATCCTCTGGTTCTCCATGGTCTTGATGAGCAAATAACTAAACAGCAGTCTGGTGAATAAAAACAATTTGAAAAAATAACAGCAGCAAATTAAAAAACAACAACAAATAAATAAACAAACAAAATCCAGTACATATGGAATAGCAACGAAGTGGGGCACTGAAGCAAAGAGATGGCAAAACTGAGAAATACAAATAGTGGATGCATGTATGAAATGACTGATTGTTCACAGTGGTGGTGATGGAAACCAGACATCCAAAGAGTTTAATGCCCCTAAAAGCTCCTCCGTCCCTATCACCGATACTGTAAAGTAAATCAAAGTTGCAAAATTCACAACAAAAGACTCTGAATTACTTACTGCATAAACACTCACTGACTTTTTATCCGCTTAATCCTGAACAGGGTTGCGGGAGAGCCAGTGCCTAACCAGCGGCATCTGGTTAGCAACATGTTCACTGGTTAGCAACATGGTAAAAAAAAAAATCTTTTGCCTTGCAATGCTGACCATTTATTGATTCACGAACTAGCTAGCCAGTTAGCTAACTAGTTAGCTAGATAATTGCCAGAACAATTATCGCGATAGTTGAAGAGTGTGGTAACGGTGACTGCTGCAGCCTTCGATGTAATCATACGGGTATTTGTCCAATTTCCAGCGAAGTGAGGGACCGTGTGCATTTCACGCTTCAGGCACACCAAAACATGACACTACTATGTTTCTCCAAGTGGACCAACGTGTATATTACACGCTGAGGCGTGATACTGGTTTGAATATACAGTGGGGAAAAAAAGTATTTAGTCAGTCACTGATTGTGCAAGTTCTCCTACTTAGAAAGATGAGAGGTCTGTATATTCAATCATAGGTACACTTCAACTATGAGAGACAAAATGAGAAAAAAAAAATCCAGGAAATCACATTGTAGAATTTTTAAAGAACTTAATTGTAAATTATGGTGGAAAATAAGTATTTGGTCAATAACAAAAGTTCAACTCAATACTTTGTAAAATAACCTCTGCTGGCAATGACAGAGGTCAAACGTTTCCTGTAATTCTTCACCAAGTTTGCACACACTGTAGCTGGTATTTTGGCCCATTCCTCCATGCAGATCTCCTCTAGAGCAGTGATGTTTTGGGGCAACACGGACTTTCAACTCCCTCCACAAATTTTCTATGGGGCTGAGGTCTGGAGACTGGCCAGGCTACACCAGGACCTTGAAATGCCTTTTTACAGAGCCACTACATGCTGGAAGACCCAGCCGTTCCATCTTCAATGCTCTGATGGAAGGAGGTTTTGGCTTAAAATCTCACGATACATGGCCCCGTTCATTCTTCCCTTAACACAGATCAGTCGTCCTGTCCCCTTTGCAGAAAAAAACCCCCAAAGCATGATTTTTCCACCCCCATGCTTCACAGTAGGTATGGTGTAACTCAGCATTCTTCTTCCTCCAAACACAGCGAGTTGAGTTTTTACCAAAAAGTCCTATTTTGGTTTCATCTGACCACATGATATTCTCCCAATCCTCTTCTGGATCATCCATATGCTCTCTGAAAAACTTCAGATGAGCCTGGACATGTACTGGCTTAAGCAGGGGGACACCCCTGGCACTGCAGGATTTGAGTCCCTCTCGGCGTAGTGCGTTAACTGATGGTAGCCTTTGTTACTTTGGTCCCAGCTCTCTGCAGTTCATTCATCAGGTCCCTCTGTGTAGTTCTGGGATTTTTGCTCACCGTTCTCATGATCATTTTGACCCCAAGGGATGAGATTTTGCGTGGGGCCCCAGATCGAGGGAGATTATCAGTGGCCTTGTATGTCTTCCATTTTCTTACAATTGCTGCCACAGTTGATGCATTCACACCAACCTGCTTGCCTATTGTAGATTTACTCTTCCCAGCCTGGTGCAGGTCTACAATTTTTGTCCTGGTGTCCTTCGACAGCTCTTTGGTCTTGGCCGAGTTTGGAGTCTGACTGTTTGAGGCTGTGGACAGGTGTCTTTTACACAGATAATGGGGTTAAACAGGTGCCATTAACACAGGTAATGAGTGGAGGACAGAAGAGCTCCTTAAAGAAGTTACAGGTCTCTGAGAGCCAAAAATCTTGCTTGATTGTGGGTGACCAAACACTTATTTTCCACCATAATTTACAATTAAATTCTTTAAAAATCCTACAATGTGATTGCCTTGATTTTTTTCTCTTTTCGTCTCTCAAAGTTGAAGTGTACCTATGATGAAAATTACAGACCTCTCTCATCTTTCTAAGTAAGAGAACCTGCACAATCAGTGGCTGACTAAATACCTTTTTGCCCCACTGTATATAGCGCTTTTTACAATAGAGCATTGTCTCAAAGCAACTTTACAATTTTAGATTATCTCCTAATATCTACGTCTAATCCCAAATTGAGCAAGCCTAGGCTGACAGTGGCAAGGAAAAACTCCCTAAGTGTTATGAGAAATAAAATTTGGGAGGACCAAGACTCAAAAAGGGACCCGACCTCCTTGAGATGATAAATGTAAGATTGAAACTAATTTGTCTAAACTAATAAGTAATGGAGTCATAGTTCAAATAAAATCTAAAATATGCACATCGGCAATAGGTAGTCTGATAGACAGAGTCACTCTAGGATCTTGAGTCTAAGCAGGAAGTCCTTGGCAATCCAACTCGTCTACTTCGTTCGCAGGGTGCAGGACTTCTTTTAGTTCCTAGAATTAAAAAAAGTCACAGCAGGGGGAAAGGCTTTCTCATACATGGCCCCCCAACTATGGAATAAACTTCCCACTTTAGTTCGAGACTCAGACACTCTACAAATTTTTAAGTCTAGGCTAAAGACATACCTATTTACACAGGCTTTTGACCAGCTTTAGACCAGGATGCATGGCTTGGGTCACTGGGGCCGGAGTCTGGAGTCATGTCTGGCCTGCCTGCCTTGTCTGTTAGCCGGGAGTGTCGAGTGGCCGGTCTGGCTGAACTGGGCTTTGGTCCTCGTGATCTTGACTCATGCATCCCTTGCCTTAGAATAAGGGCAAGAGCTGGGGGGGGTTCATAGTCAAAGAGTCATTATGGGGATCAAGAGACGTTGGGTTGCTGTTCTTCTGCCTCCCGGTGGGGGGTTTGCCAATGTCTCATGTGATCCCTCTTGGCTTGTGTTAACTACCCAGTTCTCCTCTTTCTAGCTATGCTGCTATAGCTAATGCTGCCGGGGTCTCATGCTACACTTGGCATCAGTGATTGACATGGCATCAGTGATTGTTAATAGACACTGTGCTCTTAATCAATAACTAATTACATTTTCTGTTTTCTCTCCGCGCTGTGTTCCGGCAGTTCCAGCCCCACACATGATGTTCATCTGCTGTAGCTCCAGTCAAGCTGCTTCCGTAATCAGCTCCAGCCCCATCATACCCGGGCCACTTAATGTCAATGTGCATACTTCACATTTTATTCGAACTTTGACTCCATGACTTTAGTTTCGCTCTTAGATTTATCATCTACGCCACCCATAGAGGTTGGGTCCCTTTTTGAGTCTTGGTCCTCCTAAGGTTTCTTCCTATAACTCGGGGAGTTTTTCCTTGCCACTGTCGCCCTAGGCTTGCTCGATTTGGGATTGGACTTAGTTATTAGGAGATAATCTAAACTTGTAAAGTTGCTTTGAGACAATGCTCCATTGTAAAAAGCGCTATATAAATAAATCTGACTTGACTTGACTTGGCAGCACTTCGTCCCCAGATAACCGAAGAAAGGAGAGAGTTACTGCCCTCTGGTGGCCCAGGTATGGTGGGGCTGGAGCTGATGATGGAAACAGCTTAAGTGAAGCTGAAGCAGATGAACATCATGTGTGGGGCAGGAACTGGTACCGGAACACAGCTCGGAGAGAAAACAAAAAATGCAATTCGTTATTGATTAAGAGCACATTGTCTATTAACAATCACTGATGCCATTTGTAGCATGAGACCATGGCAGCATTAGCTATAGCAGCATAGCTATAAAGAGGAGAACCACAAGTTAACACAGTCAAGAGGGATCACATGACACATCGGCAACCCCACGGGAGGCAGAAGACAACAGCCCAATGTCTCTGTTCAACATAAGACTCTTTGACTATGAACCCCCAACTCTGCCCTTAGTCTAGAGAAAGGATGCACAAGTCAAGATCATGAGGACCAAAGCCCAGTTCAGCCAGACCACCCACTCGACACTCCCGGCTAATGGACAAGGCAGGCAGGCCAGACATGACTCCAGACTCCAGTCCCAGTGACCCGAGCCATGCATTCCAGTCTAAATCTAGTCAAAAGCCTGCGTAAATAAGTATGTCTTTAGCCTAATCTTAAAATTTTGGAGATTGACTGAGTCTCAAACTAAAGTGCTAAGTTTAGTCCATAGTTGGGTGGCCATGCATGAGAAAGTGTTTCCCCCTGCTGTGACTTTTTTAATTCTAGGAACTAATAGAAGTCCTGTACCCTGCGAACGAAGTAGACATGCTGGATCGTGAAATTCCAAGAGTTCACTCAGATAATGTCGGCCCAGGCCATGTAGAGCTTTATAAATTATAAGAAGTATTTTGTAATCAATGCAAAAATTAACTGGTAACCAGTGCTGCATTATGAACTAATTGAAGTTTATTTATAGATTTACTGGAGCATCCAGTAAGTAAAGCGTTCAAACATTGAGATTATAAAAGCATGAACCAGTTTCTCTACATCATTAAGAGAGAGGATATTTCTAAGTTTATTACGCAATTGAAAGAAGCAATTCGAGTGATGTTGCTAATGTGCACATCAAAGGAAAGGTCTGTACCAAATTTGACACCTAAGTTTTTTACAGATGGACTGGGCAACATTAAACAGCCATCTAGATTTAGGATAGATGTAGCCAACCTGTCTCTCACAGCCTTGGGTCCCACTAATAAAGCCTCAGTTTTTATCAGAGTTAAGTAAGAGAAAATTAAATGACATCCGATCTTTTATTTCTTTTACACATTCCTCAGTTTTGTTGATTGTAAGGCTGTCATTTTGTTTGGCTGATATGTACAGCTGTGTATCATCTGCATAGCGGTGGAAACTAATGCCATGTTTACGAATAACTGAGCCTAGTGGCAGCATGTACAGAGAGAATAAAAGCCGGCCAAGCACTGACCCCTGAGGAACACCATACTTCACTTTTGAGAGCTTAGAGCATAGATTGTTTATATGAACAAACTGGTACCTGTAGGTCAAATAGGATTTCAACAAAGAAATTGGCCTACCTTAATACCTACCTAGTATTTTCTAGTCTGTTCAGTAAAACGTCATGATCTATAGTGTCAAATGCTGCACTTAAATCTAACAGAACAAGAAAAGAAACAGATACGTTATCTGAGGACATTAATAAATAATTTAGTACCCTAATTAATGCTGTTTCAGTACTATAATGGGGCCTAAAGCCAGACTGAAATGTTTCATAAATATCATTCCTTTGGAGGGAACTGCAGAGCTGCTGATAGACAGATTTAAGCAGATTTGAAATTGGTCTATAATTAGATATCACACAAGGGTCAAGATTGGCTTTTTTAATCAGTGGTTTGATAACGGCAGACTTAAAGGATTTGGGCACATAACCAAAGGTAAGGGATGAATTTAAAATAACTAACTAACAGTGGCTCTCCATTACTAGGTATCACTTCTTTGAGTAAACATGTAGGAATTGGATCTAATAAACATGTTGATGACTTAGACAAGCTGATCAATGCAGATAGTTCAGTATTAGTAATTGGGGTAAAATATTCTAGACTTGATTTACAGCTAATTAAACAGATGTCTTCACTAGTGCTGCATCTGGAAGGTTGCTAAATAGTTTGGTGATGAGATGAACATCGAGTTTTATGCCTAATGTTTTCTATCTTACTACAGAAAGTCATGGCATCAGTACTGTTAAAATTACACAAAACGTGAGAATCACTTTTCTGTTTTCTGTTAATTTGGAGACTGTATTACAGAGAAATCTTGGATAGTTCTTATTTTTTCTCTATGATTGCTTTAGCTTTAGTGAGGGCATGCTTATATTTTGCCATAGTGTCCCTCCAAGCAATCTTAAAATACCAATTTACTATGTCACCATTTACATTCTGAACTCCGTGCTGTTTGCTTTAAGGTACGGGTTTGGTCATTATCCTGTCATGCTAGCATTTTTTCCCTAATGTGTTTGATCCTAGCAGGAGCAACTACATCCAGGGTTGAGCGAATCACGGCTCCGTGGGTGTACTAAAGGTCAAGTCTGGTAGGTTATTAATAAACGCAGCTGGAGTAGCAGATATAATAGTGCGCTTGATGTGACACCAAGGCAGTAGGATTTTTATTTATTAGAGATAGATCAATTACTAAAAGATAGTGATCTGAAATCGAATCACTTTGCGGGAAAACATCAAGGTTATCTATATTGATATATCTATATTGGTTTTGACTTCCATAACGATGGATTAGTCACATTAAGGCTAACGAATTAGCCTCGTAATGGGATTTAGTGTTAACGATGTGTGGGTGTGCGAGTGACAGAAGGAGGGAGCAGGCGATTATGCAGGTTCCAGTCCAAAACACAGTTTATTTCACAAAGTCCCCAAATAAAGCAATGTCAACCATTAACAGTAAAATGGAGTACCAAAACTAATAAAGAATAGTGATAATAGTAAGACTAATAATAATAAATGACAATAATGGAAAAGGCAAGGAAGCAAATGGCAAAACCAAAAGTCACACTAAAAAATATAAACACCAGCAACCGAACCAGAGAAACGATAATACAGGGTACCAGGCTGACTGAAGAAAGCTACGGTAAGCTATAGCTGGCTGACGGAAGCTACAGTAAGCTGTAGCTGGCTGAAGGAAGCTACGGTAAGCTATAGCAAACTGAAAGAAGCTACGGTAAGCTATAGCTGGCTGAAGGAAGCTATAGTAAGCTATAGCAGGCTATCGGCGTGCTAAAGGCTAAAGCTAGTAAAGAGCAACCAATGAGCCGTAGGGACGGCGGAGAAAATAAGGTGGCGTGAGAGCCGTAACAAAGCGCCGACGAAACGGCGAACTAATCGATGAGCACTATGCGTACGAAAGTAAAGGGCCGACGAGACGGCGGAGAGTAAGCTACGAAGGTAGCAGTAGCAATAGCATTAGCACTAGCAATAACCAATAGCAATAGTTGTCGCAATAGCAATAGCATAGCAGTAACATTAGAAAATAGCAGTAGCGGTAGCGAGCAGGGCTAAGCTAACAGCAGTATCGGAGAAAATAACTTACAGAAAAATAACCTCAGAGCTCAATAAAATAGAAAATACAGTAACTCACAAACTGCGGTCACAGCCACACAGCCATATCAGGTCGAAGACCGCGACCGGGAGAGTCCAGGCAGGCAGAACTGCTGAAAGGAAATAGTCCATCGGGCGAAACCGTGGAGAAAAAGGGTATAATCCAACGGCCGGAACCGTGGCAAAAAGGGGTATAATCTGACGGGTGGAACCGTGGCGAAAAGGATAATCCACAAAGGAACCCTGAGCTAACAGAGGTAACAGTTAAACTGAGTTAACTGAGATAATGCTCCCGCAACAAGCTGAGGAAAATGTTCAACTTAATTAGCGCCCGCAATCAAAACCAAACGAGTGTCAGATGCGGACGCCACCATCTTGGATCCAGAGGCAAAATAAAAGTAACGAAAGAACCCGGGGAAGGGCCCGGATCCTAACCCCCCCTCACCCCCCCCCCCCGGAGGCTTCCTCCCTGGGCATTGGCAACGGACCCAGGTGGGCGGTGGGAGGCCGGATGGAGGGTCCGGACTACTGGCCAGGTGGACCCCTCGATGGTCCAGGGGGCGGACGATCATAACCTTTGGCCAGATCCCCTGGACGATCCCCCCAGAACTGCGGGCCTCTGGGAAAGCCCCTGGAGACTCGACTGCCATCGAAGAAGCCCCTGGAGACATGCTAACCTTCGAGGAGGCCTCTGGAGACATGGCGGCATTCGAGGAGGCCTCTGGAGACATGGCGGCCTTCGAGGAGACCTCTGGAGACATAGGGGCCTTCGAGGAGGCCCCTGGAGACATGGCGCCCTTTCGAGGAGCCTTCTGGAGACATGGCGCCCTTTCGAGGAGGCCCCTGGAGACATGGCGCCCTTTCGAGGAGGCCCCTGGAGACATGGCGCCCTTTCAAGGAGGCCCCTGGAGACATGGCGCCCTTTCGAGGAGACTTCAGGAAATTTCGGCAGGAAGTCTTGGCTTGACGACTCTTCGGAGGGTCTGACTTGGTCCTGAGGTACAGCGGGCTGATGACATCGGGACACGCACACGCGCTGATGACCTAGGCGCTGGCACGGGAGCTGGAGATCTCGGCGCTGGCACAGGGACGATGGTCGGTGTGTCCTCCATGACCAGAGAGAGCCTCAGGGCATCTCCGGTCCATGACGGCGATCTCCGGAAGCCCCTGCTGAGCGAAGTGGTGCTTTGGACATCCCCAATGAGCGAAGCGGCGCTCTGGACGTCCTCAGAGAGGAGATAGGTGCTCTGGATGCCTCTGACAAGCGAAGTGGCACTCTGGACGTCCTCAGAGAGGAGATAGGTGCTCTGGATGCCTCTGACAAGCGAAGTGACATTCTGGACATCCTCAACGAGCGAGGTGGTGCTCTGGACGTCCTCAGCGGGGAGATAAATGCTATGGACGCCTCTGACAAGTTAAGTGGCACTCTGGACGTCCTCAGCGGAGGAAGAAGCGCTCTGGACATCATTGACGAGCGAAGCGGCTCTCTGCACATCCCCAGCGAATTGAGAAGTGCTTTGGATGACCCTGACGAGCAAAGAGGCGCTCTGGACGTCCTCAGCCGAGGAAGAAGTGCTCTGGACGTCCTTGACGAGCGAAGCGACATTGTGGATGTCCTCAACGAGAAGATAAGCGCTCTGGACATCTTTGACGAGCAAAGTGACATTCTGGATGTCCTCAGCGAGGAGAGAAGCGCTTTGGATGACTCTGGCGAGCGAAGTGGCGCTCTGGACGACCTCAGCGGAGGGAGAAACGCTCTGGACGCCCCTGTCGAGCGAAGTGGCGCCCTGGACGCCCCTGTCGAGCAGAGTGATGCATCTGAATGCCTCTGCCGAGCGGAGTGATGCTCTGGATGCCCCTGTCAAGCGGAGTGACGCTCTGGCCATCGTCAGCGGAGGAAGAAATGCTCTTGATGCCTCTGGCGAGCGAAGTGGCACTCTGGACGCCTCTGTCAAGCAGAGTAGCGCTGTAGATGTCTTTGGTGAGCGAAGTGGCGCTCTGGACGACCTCAGCGAGGAGAGAAACGCTTGGGACGCCTCTGGCGAGCGAAGTGGAGCTCTGGACGATCTCCAGAGTGAGCGGTGTGCTCGGGACGGTCTCTGGAGTGAGCGCTTCCTGGGCCAGCCTGGGCCTGATGGTGGGGATCCTCCGGCAGCCCCTGAGTGGAGGGTCCCATTGATGATGGGCAAGCGGAGGTGGGTACCGAGAGCGGGGAAGCTTGACCTCACACACCTGACCCTGGCTGTGACTCTGGACCAGTGTCGACTGGGGGGCAAACTCTGCCCCGAGAGCAGGAAGATGGCGGTGCGCATAGACGCAGCGGCTCTGTGCTCGATTCAAAGTTTGTTTTTGAATGTTCGGCTAAAAATACCTACAACCGACTGGATCTATTAACTATTGGTCAAGCGATCGGAGGAAACTCGTCATACGAGTTTCTCCATGTCCACAACATTTCGAGCGACATCGCACGGACACCAGGATCTCCCTGGATTACAATCCCAGCAACGAGGAACCGGCGACGGCGTAGAGACCGTAAACAAAAGAGGGGGTGCCGAAGCGGCATGCTAGCAAGGCTAAGAAAGCAGACACACAAACCACCACTACCAAGCATCTTCCTTTCCAATGTGAGGTCTCTTGTGAACAAGCTGGACGAATGGAAGCTGTGGATTGCAACCGATAAACTTATCCGGGACTGTTGTATGCTGTTGATCACAGAGACGTGGTTAAATCCAACTATTCTGGATACGGCTATCGAGCTATCGGGCTATGCAGCATATTGCCATGACAGGTCAGAGGGCTCCGGTAAGAAAAGCGGAGGTGGGTTATGCATTTATGTTAACAACAGCTGGTGCACGAATTCCACCGTAGTTATGTAACATTGCTCTCTGGATGTGGAGTTTCTCGCAATTAAATGCAGACCCATATACCTTCCCCGTGAGATAAACACCATTCTACTCACTGCTGTGTACGTTAGCACCAGATGCTAACGCCAGCTTGGCCCTGGGGCTTCCGTATCACACTATCAGCAACAATCAGAATAAGTATCCCGAGGCTGCTCACATCGTTTCTGGGTACTTTAATCATGTTGATCTGAAAGCAGTCCTCCCCAAGTTCCATCAACACGTGACGTGTACAACCAGAGGAGACAAAACACTGGACAAGTTGTACACAAATTTCAAACAGGTCTACAGGGCTAAGCCCCTAGCACATCTTGGCCAGTCTGATCACGTGTCCCTGTTTCTGATCCCTGCTTATACCCCCCTCCAAAAACGTGTCCCCACCACAACACGGACCGTCACTATATGGCCGGAGGATGCCTCTGACCAACTACAGGATTGCTTCCAGAGAACTGACTGGGAGATTTTTGCACACCAGGACCTGGAGATTCATACTTCAGCAGTTTTGGATTATATCAGGTCCTGTATGGACAATGTCACCAGCAACAGACGTGTGAGGAACTACCCAAATAGGAAGCCCTGGATGACTAAGGAGGTTCAGGGCCTGCTGAAAGTCAGGAATATTGCTTTCAGGTTAGGGGACAAAGCACACTACAGTTCCACCAGAGCTAGCCTGAAAAGAGGCATCCGCCAGGCCAAAGCAGCATACAGAGGGAAAATAGAGGAACAGCTCAGAAGTAAGGATATCAGACAGGTGTGGCAGGGTGTCAAGCACATCACCATCTATAGATCCTGCAATCTATCATGCATGGAGGGAGATGCTTCTCTGGCAGAGGATCTAAACATCTTTTTCGCACGCTTTGAGGGGATACCAACGAAAGCTCCATCACAGCTGCCGGTTTACAGCAGTCCCGCTCTTATAGTGGAGGAGTATGAGGTGAGGAAGGTGATGAGGAAGGTGAACCCAAGGAAGGCTGCGGGTCCTGGCGGTGTGGCGGGACGGGTGCTTAAAGACTGTGCTGATCAACTGGCTAGAATCTTTACAAAGATTTTTAACCAGTCCCTGTCTCAGGCCACTGTCCCTCCCTGCTTAAAGTCTTCTACCATTGTGCCGTTGCCGAAAAAAAACAACATCGACACCCTGAATGACTACCGACCAGTGGCACTTACACCTGCCATCATGAAGTGCTTTGAGAAACTGGTGCGGGGTCACATTCTGGCCTGCCTGCTTGCTGAGCTGGATCCTCTACAATTTGCCTATAAAGCAAAGAGGTCAACGGAGGATGCTGTATTTACAGCACTCCACGCTGCCTTGACCCACTTGGAGCAGCTGGGGACCTATGTTAGAATGCTGTTTGTGGATTTCAGTTCGGCGTTTAATACCATCCTCCCCCAACGTCTTGTTTCTAAGCTGGTGAACCTTGGGGTCCCTCCACCCACCTGTAGTTGGATCATGGATTTCCTAACGGGCAGCTCCCAGAGGGTTAGATTGGGCACCTACACCTCCACTGCTCTTAGCATGAGCACCGGGTCGCCACAGGGTTGCGTGCTCAGTCCACTTCTCTATACTCTCTACACACACACGACTGTGTCTCCACCCATCCTAGCAACAAGATCATAAAGTTTGCAGATGATACGACCGTAGTTGGTCTCATCACGGGCGATAAGGAGGAGCTGGAGTACAGGGACGACGTGGAGTGGCTGTTGGAGTGGTGCGAAGCCAATAACCTGCTCCTCAACACCACCAAAACAAAGGAGCTGGTCATTGACTTCAGGAAAAACAAAACAGATATCCAGCCACTCATCATCAGGGGGACCTGTGTGGAGAGGGTTCCAGTGTTCAGGTTTCTTGGCATAGAGTTGGAGGACAACCTATCTTGGAGCACCAACACTAAAGTCACGCTGAAGAAGGCTCAAGGCTCACTGTTTTTTCTGAGAATTCTCAAGAAGAACCGTCTCCCCCACGAACTGTTACTGGCTTTCTATCACTGTTCCATCGAGAGTGTACTCACATATGGTTTGTGTGTATGGTACAGTAGCAGCACAGCCTCGGACAAGAAGGTGCTCCACAGAGTTGTCAGAGCAGCAGAGAGAATAATAGGCTGCACCCTCCCCACCCTGGAACAGATTTACACCGACAAATTGTCTTTTTCAGCTAAGAGATACAGAGCGACAAAAACCAGGACAAACCACCTAAAAAACAGTTTCTATGCTAAAGCAATCATGGCTCTGAATTCTAGAGTGCAATAACCTTGCTTCTTGTACATACCACCCCCCCCCGCACGCCGGGTAAATCTGTATTTTTAACTTTTTTTATTTTTAACTTGATTGAGTCAAGCACTACCTCTAATTTCGTTGTAATCTGTAAAGGTGACAATGACTATAAAGTCCTTACCTTACCTTACCTTCAGAAACCGGTCACAGGAACCTAATTCAAACTGGGGCCATGCCTCAGAAGCCCAGTCCAAAGCCCGGCCAGTCAGTAGGAGCCCCACGAAAGCCAGCCGGTTGCTTTCTGCAGCAAAAAAATAATAGTTCAAACAGGCTTTAATGTCCACAACCGACTGCTGGAACTTGTCGGGTCCCCATTAAATTTGTCTGGCTGGCATGGGGGTTCTGCAGGGCTGGAACCTGCCGTCTGCATGTCTGGCGGGAGCATTCTGTTAAGGATGTGTGGGTGTGCGAGTGACAGAAGGAGGGAGCAGGCGATTATGCAGGTTCCAGTCCAAAACACAGTTTATTTCACAAAGTCCCCAAATAAAGCAATGTCCACCGGTAACAGTAAAAGGGAGTACCAAAACTAATAAAGAATAGTGATAATAGTAATACTAATAATAATAATAAATGACAATAATGGAAAAGGCAAGGAAGCAAATGACAAAACCAAAACACACTAAAAAATATAAATACCAGCAACCGAACCAGAGAAACGATAATACAGGGTACCAGGCTGACTGAAGGAAGCTACGGTAAGCTATAGCAGGCTTTCAGTGTGCTAAAGGCTAAAGCTAGTAAAGAGCAACCAATGAGCCGTAGAGACGGCGAAGAAAATAAGGCGGCGTGAGAGCCGTAACAAAGCGCCGACGAAACGGCGAACTAATCAATAAGCGCTATGCGTACGAAAGTAAAGGGCCGACGAGACAGTGGAGAGTAAGCTACGAAGATAACGATAGCGGTAGCAGTAGCAATAGCCAATAGCAATAGTTGTCGCAATAGCAATAGCATAGAAGTAGCATTAGCAAATAGCAGTAGCGGTAGCGAGCAGAACTAAGCTAACAGCAGTACCGGAGAAAATAACTTACAGTGCACAACACAGAACGGAAAAATAACCTTATAGCTCAATACAATAGAAAATACAGTAACTCACAAACTGCGATAGCAGCCGCACAGCCATATCAGGGCGAGGATCGCGACCAGGAGAGTGGAGAAAAAGGGTATAATCCAACGGCCGGAACCGTGGCAAAAAGGATAATCCACAAAGGAACCCTGAGCTAACAGTTAAACTGAGTTAACTGAGATAATGCTCCTGCAACGAGCTGAGGAAAACGTTCAACTTAAAAAAGTGCCCGCAATCAAAACCAAACGAGTCTCAGATTTACTGTACTCCTTTTTTTATATTATTCTTCTAGTAGTCCTTTCTAGACAGATAATGTATGTGTAATAATAGATCTCTTGAAACCTGCATAGTTAGACATGTTAATGGTCAACCTCTGCTATATGTAAAAAGACTAGATCTTGATATGATTCTAGCTGGCACGTTGATAAAAAAATCTCTGAACTAACTTAATACATTAATACACTAGATATGTTGTAACCGACCTCTGACAGACTTAAATAAGGTGTAATATTGTGTTATAGAATATACACGGAGTTTGCACAGCGGTATGAACTAGAGTAACATATTAATAGGAGATAACTATTAAAGTTGGACGCTGGGGCTCTTTACCCCACACATCTAAAAACTATATAAACTGGAGTCAGATATTAAACTAAATTGGAGTCAGATCATAACAATAATAACACGCATCTATCCTTCGACTGCGTCCTATTTCCGTCTTTGGTCATAGAGCTGCAGAGGGTTAATAAGAGCTCTGATAATCTCAGACATAAAAAACCTACAGTTTTTGGTGACCTCGACATGATATTATTTTTATATAATTGTTAAAAAAAATTTAAAACCAAAATTAATGGCTTTGAATATGATAAACAAAATTGGGCATGGCAAGCACAAATATTTGATCAGCAATTGGCAGATATGCAGATTGCACTCTGTAAAAACAAAAAATATGCCACCACTCTAGAACAGTGTTGCAATAGTGTCAGAATCCCCATTTCGGCACTCAAACAACACTTAGGATCTGACACATCCTCACAAAGTCCTGAGAACCCAGGTAACATTGATGATGTGTTAGCATTTGCTGCTAGTGGCAACCTGAGTAAGAACCGCTGTCAAAGTGGAGATGGTGCCGTTCGGCTGTATCCAGCTGTGGATTTAAGGTTGGCTGGAACAGACGGACAGGCCCAGGCCTCCACGTCAGCATTTGCTCAGGGGGAAAGTAAAATTTGTCATAAAAACAGTAACATGTTGGCTTCAAATTTTCCAAGGCCCGAGTGTATTCCTAACTCCAACAGCCCCATCATGACAAAGGACATCACTCAGTCACGAATTGCTGTGATAAAAACTATGACTGGCCACAATGGCGAGAAATTTGACATTAGTAGGCAGTTAAACTTCTCAGAGTGCATGGCATACGCGGAAACAATTCGCCCATTTCCCCGAACTGGCCCTTTTGAACCATCTTGGAACAATCTAATGTGGCAAGCTAGCACTTTCTCATTAGAATTACGGGATATTTGGCAGATCGTGCTCACTACCATACCAGGCGAATTAATGACAAAAGCTCCGGAAACCCTTCAGAACGGGTCGATCATGGCCCGTGCAGAGGGAGAAAGTAATACCCAAATACTTGATCGGCTAAAAAAGGCGTTGTCGAATCTACGGGGCAATGTCTCAGCTGAATGGGGTAGAATATAAATATAAAACAAGATGACGAAGCATTTGAAGATTATGCTGAACGTCTCTGGACAGCTTTCAGAGAGTTCTTTGGGGTGAGCGAACCAACAAGGGATCACAATATTCTATTAGAGCAACTGAAAAATAATGCTGGCCCACATGTACAGCGTGCGCTCAGCCTAGGCGCAAACCCACCCATGAATACATTCAATGCGATTGTAACATGGGTAATGGATATGTAGCGACACCAAAATAATAAAAAACGTGTTGCAGCAGTTCAGTGGGTAACCGAAGGGGAATCAGAAAACACCAATAGTCGTAAAAACGAGAAAAGGTGTAGATATTGCGGAAAAATTGGCCACATTACAGATGACTGTTTTAAATTACAAAGAAGTAAAAAAAAATTTCGGCAAAAACCTGAGACTTCCGCGAAAAATGGACAGAATCAAACAGGGGACGTGATTTCTTGAAATTTAGAGAATACATTCCGGCACATCATGACAAGCCCTATAATGACCAATTAGCTGAAGTTACCAGGCGATTGGAAACAATCGAAACCCTGATAGAGGGATTTATCCAAGGCAGTGCACTTACTCAACAGTGTCATGGTCCCTATCAAAATAACCACAGCAGCCCCATGGGTTCCCGACATCAGGAGGATCATGGAGAGTACCTGCCTTGGACTAGGACAGCACACAGAACTGAATCATAAGCTGAAATGTGGGAAATTGCTGTGGAAATATTTCAAGGGGCCACTCTCACATAATTTACTAACAAGTTTACAAAATGTGGCTCCCTGGTGTAGCTCCAGAACCAATCTACCCAACCCAGATCTGTTATGATGCAGGTTCCATCCATCCCCGAAATTCATCATCATTGTCCCGATTGACAAAGTTCCAAGCCAAAATAACCACACAACATGACTAGCCATGTAGAAATGCATACACATATAACACAACTCCACACATAACATTTACACATCTCACCTTTTCTACCTTTATTTCTACAGGTAGAACTCACTGAACCAGAATCACTTATTTGAATAAAAAGATGGGAAGATATGTACTGTCTTAAATTGATGGACCAATCCAAAAATTTGCATTTGGATTAAAAGGTATTTGCCTCATTCTAACCACACATGGCTACCACATACCAACACAGTGCCCAGCAATGCACCCTGTCCCAAAAGGGGACCTTATTAAGGGTAAACTAAACAAAACCCTACATAATGATACAAATTTAGTTATGGTCCACCTTACTTACATCCTTCCACCCATTACACACAATGTGAACCTCACCCAAACCATTTACATGGCTGTGATTTTGGCTTCAATCACACACACACACACACACACACACACACACACACACACACACACACACACACACCATGCACACTCACACACTCACATACACACACACACTTTTTAAAATGGGAAATTGCATGTAGACATTATGCACAGGATCTGTTAACTGCTGCCATCAAAAGATCCTCGATCTCCGTTTTCATAGCACACCACGGTATGCCTTAACAGATCTTGTTGAATTACTAAATCTAGACAAATGGTTTCATTATTTAAATATAGACAACAAACATTATTTTGAATTATTAAACTCTGTGATGCTTTACAGTGGTAACAAGTGTACCGGCTGTATTGAGTTCTATGTTACATATCCCTTCATTTACCCAGAGTATGTATTTCCAAACTCTACCACTATACATTCTCTGGGCAGTGTTATAAAAACAAGATATCAGATAGGTTCAGATGACTGACTGTATTATCCTGAATTATGTGACTTGCAACTCTAACCAGTGGTGTGTGATCAGTGAGACCCGGAGGTCTGATGTGCCCAGCAAACCACATGTTCGGCCTGGAAGTAAAGGAGGACTTCACCATGGGACAATGGACACTCTGGGCCAAGTGCCTATGGACTCTGACATCTCTCCATGGTAGCAAGACACTTTTTATGAGGAGGACACAAACACCCTGACAGACACAGTTCAACTAGTGCAGCAGCTCATCGAGAGGACCAAGTACCACCTAAGTCTGGTACAGGTGGAAGTGAACCTAGCTGAGCGGACAACCAGCATCCTAACCAGCTCGTCCATCATGTCTGCACAGTACACTTACACATGTTGGGACTGGACCTTCAGAGGGTACGTCCTGTTCAGCATACTACTGTTCATACTCAATGTCATACAGTGCTGCTACTTCCAGAGAGGCATCGCTACACTCCATTCATCCTTGACTGCCACACAGGTTTTAGGGCCGGCTAAAGGTCCCGGAGTAGGGATTTGTAGGAAAAATGCAATTATCCTATACCTGTACTATTATGTGGCAGATGCTGTTTTGTTTCAGAATGTTTGTATATGTATGTTATGTTTGGTATCTATGAGATCCATATTTCAAGGAGACCAAGGTGGTGAGAAATACAGCACTGTACAATGGTTGCACGATAATGCACAGAACGGACACTCATTCTCGATCATATATGAGGCACCATTTGCCTGGACTAAGAGTGTAATTTCCTCAAACCAAAGGTGCGATCATTCTCGACAGCAAGAGGTCTTTCTTTCTACAGAAAAGAATGACTGTTTCAGCCAACCAACACCCATATGGTAACTAACTGAATTATCATCTCAAACAAGACTGTGCACCTCAAGACACACACCATCCTGTATGCAAACTACATATTGCCACAGTCAGCTGACACCCATGTGATAACTTTGTCCTCTTGTTAGATCAAAGGTTTTTTACTGAATATAAAGATATGTAGCCACAGAACCAAAAGAGAGAGAATAGAGAGAGCTGTTAGTTGAGATGCCAGAGAACTTCTGAGGTCGACACTCGTTCGTGATCCATAATTTCTTGTAAGTTTGTATTATTTGTCATGTTTTTACTTTCTGTATTTTGTATTATCATTATCGGTCTTTTATAATAAATTTACTGTACTTTATATTATTTTTCTAGTAGTCCTTTCTAGACAGATAATGTATGTGTAATAATAGATCTCTTGAAAGCTGAATAGTTAGACATGTTAATGGTCAACCTCTGCTATATGTAAAAAGACTAGATCTTGATACGATTCTAGCTGGCACGCTGATAAAAAACCTCTGAACTAACTAAATACATTAATACACTAGATATGTTGTAACCGACCTCTGACAGACTTAAATAAGGTGTAATGTTGTGTTATAGAATATACACTGAGGTTACATTTACATTTTTAAGTACATTACATTTACAGCATTTAGCAGACGCCCTTATCCAGAGCGACTTACAATTGGTACAGTCTTACAATCCAAGCAATTGTGGGTTAAGGGTCTTGCTCAAGGACCCAACAGTGGCAGCTTGGCAGAGGTGGGATTTGAACCCTGGACCTTCTGGTCCATAGTCCAGTACCTTAACCGCTAGACTACCACAGTCTCAGTTCGCAAGACTAGATCTTGATATGATTCTAGCTGGCACGTTGATAAAAAACCTCTGAACTGACTTAATGCATTAATACACTAGATATGTTGTAACCGACCTCTGACAGACTTAAATAAGGTGTAATGTTGTGTTATAGAATATACACTGAGTTTGCACGTCGGTATGAACCTCTGAACTAGAGTAACATTAATAGGAGATAACTATTTTATACGATTTATAACTATAACTAAGTTGGACACTGGGCCTCTTTACCCCACACATCTAAAAACTATATAAAACTTGGAATCAGATATTAAACTAAATTGGAGTCAGATCATAACAATAATAACACGCATCTATCCTTCGACTGCGTCCTATTTCTGTCTTTGGTCATAGAGCCGCAGAGGGTTAATAAGAGCTCTGATAATCTCAGACAAAAACCCTACACAGCTACTGTAGCTCTTTGTCAAAATGGCGGCTACGCCTCCACCACCACCATTAGAACGAGGGTGATGAGCATGAGCATATCCAGGAGGTGAGGCTTCATTTAAGGCTAAAAATTCATCCGGTCTAATCCAAGTTTCAGTGAGACAGAGAGCATGTAAGAATTTGTCAGTGATCATTTCATTTACAATGACTGCTTTGTTTGTAAGTGATCTAATGTTAAGTAATCCTAGCTTTAGTCTAAGGTTGTTATTTCTATGGGATCTATCCGTGTTTATACTAATGTGATCATTAAAACAGAATTTTTGAGTGTGTTTATGTTTAAGACAGATGCGGGTAACAGACACAGTTTCAATATCGTGAGTTCATTGAGACGGTACATTGCTACCAGCAGACAGTTGGTTAAGCCTGACTGTCTGCTGCCTGTAGCCAGCTCTGTATAGTCAGCTCTGTACTGTGGTGCTTGATAAAGGTTTGATAAAGTAATATCTTGTCCATTCAGCTATTGATAAATGACCGTTCTTGATGCAGTGCCGTCCGGGGGATCAGAGATCACCCCTCTTCAGTTTAGGCTTTTTTGGATATTCCTTTAGATTATTTGAATTGTTTTGCACTGTAGGGGGAGAAATATATAAATCCCTTCCAATCTTCCGTTTAAAAACATTGCTTTTAAACATTTCAATAATTTCCCTACATATTTTTGATATACTGGAGATCCTCTGATCATCTTTACCCCTCAAAGACTCAGCCTTTCCTGGATACTGATTTTGTACCAAATCATGATTATAATCACCTATTTGAAATCACATCATTATAAAGATTTTTTAATTCATAACTAGCTCTAAACCATCCCTGTACCATTTTTAGAAGGTGCTGCAGACCTGAAATGCAGGAATTGATGTTTATTAACAAAAGAAATTAAGCTGACCAGAGAAAACTATGAAATAAAAGTCAATGGAAATGTAAAAAAAAACACTTCAGGTTTTTAAATTTGTATCTTCCATACTGTTGTAACTTTTTCTGATTTGAGGTTGTAATAACCAAAAGTAAGTGAGTGGGAGCTCAGGAACTTCAGAATAAAGATTATAAGAGGAAATCCTGCAGCAGAGATTTATCTCCTGCAGCTGTTCTTATTAAAAGCTCTTTACAAAAACAAATGAGCTTTAGATCAGAAAAATTTAGCTCGTTCAGCTTCAGGTGGTCGTTACAGTCACTAATGTACAGTAAGTGAGGTCATGCTGAGTGAACATGCCTCTGAGTGCAAACATGACCAACATGATAGTCCTCATAAAGCATGTAGAATCACTTCCTGTTTGCTGGTCTTTGTGCTGTTACCCTTCATCCTGTTATAGTTGGTTCAATGCTGGAATAGAGAAAATAGAACAGAAGGATCAGACATGATCACATGTTTATCACCATCAGCTACCACAAACCTCTCAACCATAATCAGTGTTACACAGTCACACACAATCTACCATCACACATCCACATCATGCAGTACCACCATAAACAGAGGGGGGGCAGTACAGCACCATGTAATGCACCTCAGCAGCAGCCTGAACAAACTACAGCCTTGTCTCAACATCCAGAGGATTAACATCAGTTCCATTCAGTTCTTTCAGAGCTGCTGCTGTGGGATTTGGTTCTATCAGACATGTAACTACAGATACAGGTGGTTTATAAAGGTGTGTAAGGTGGGAACAATACCAATGATACCCCATAAACAAGGTGCCCAAAAGGGGGCAGTGTGTTACCCACCAGGGGGACAAAATTCCCACAGGTAAATTTAACTGGATCCTAAATCAGTAACTCACTGTAATTTCTCCAGGTTACAGTTTGGATCCTTCTGTAGATCAGACAGAAGCTTCACTCCTGATTTTCTTGGATAATTGGAGATCAGCTTCAGTTCTCTCAGGTGTGATGATGGATTTAATCTCAGAGCTTTAGCCAGAGCACAAAATCCTTTATCTGTTATACTGCATTTATTCAACCTGCAGAGAGATAAAAAAAAATACTTACATATTAATAACACACACACACACACACACACACAAACACACACACACACACACAGTGGATGAAGTATTAAAGTGTAGGACTGAGATCTAGAGTTAAATGTCTGTTATCAGTCTGAACTCCACAGTGAATAGGTGAAGTAAACATCCAACAGTGTGGCTTTCGTTTCATCACCAAACCTAATGTACTTCAATTAATCAAAAAAATAAGCAGTGGTTCTGTTAGGTCCCCCCAGTACTGTGGGAATCCCTCCAAACTTACACTAAAGGTCGGTATTGGCTTGGCTATTAGCCTGGGATCCTCACAGTTAACACAATCATGCATGCACCTGTTTATTGCTGCGTGATTGCGGTATTAACGACACCTGTCAGTGGTGCTTTTTAAGAGCACGCTTTGGCGCTGTCAGTTGTCGCACCCTTGCCTTGCGTATTCTCAAGACCTCACCCATCTCACACGCTCTGAGAGCACTCTAGTTTCCCACTTTTTTCGTACCCTGTTAGGGAAATCGGTAGACCTGCCTTGCCAAGAAGGTAGGCCATGTAGAGGCTCAAGGTAAACTCCAGTAGGGCTTAGTCACTAGGAAAGGGAAAGCTGCGTTCCGCAACTAACCTACCTCTCGTGTTCTCTCCCGGCTCTCCATATCGCTCGTTGCAAGCGATTCTTCCCCCTCTCTGGTGCTTAGTTTCGGAGAAACTCCATCTCTCTCCTTCCGGGCGCAGTCCTTGTTCTGCACATGCGCACCTAACGTGCACCTCTGTATTATTCGGTGCTGCCGATCTCTCCTGAACGGAAATCAGCTCACTAGCACCCATTTCCATTCTGGGCATGCGCCTTTATTCATTTAATCGTATTACTGTTATTTCGTGATGCACTGCTCACATCCTATTTGGGGTCTTCCCCTTTGAGCCCCTTATTCCTCTTATCCCGTTATAGGTTAAAACCCTAGTTTTGAGTCCGCTTCGGGTGGCGCCTGTTTTTGCCCTCATCCTCAACTTTTCTGTTGTGTGTCCCAACCATAGCACCCACATGGCGCGAGCGTAAAATGTTCATCCCTGGCGTCAACGAATAGAGATCGATCCTCAGGTCAGCAGACCTTCCTTCTGTTTTGTTTATTTATTGTGTGTTTAGTTTCTTTCATTTACTTATTTTGTTTCATTATTTCCATCTGGAGCTAACTGCGATTGTGTCCTAAAAACCTTTTTACTTTTGTTTTCACGGTTCGCCCAGTTTTTAATATGGCGAGCCATAACAGGTTCATCTCCACTTCACTGTTTATTAATCACATGAACACAGAAAATGCTTACTGCTGATTGGATAATCACATGGACTGAACATCAACTGAACTCTGTGTGTGTGAGAGTGAGAGATCTCACCTCAGTATCTCCAGGTTACAGTGTTTATTCTCCAGTCCAGCAGAGCAGCATAACTCCTGAATCTTGCAGTTTATTATAACTCAGGTCCAGATCTCTCAGTCTGGAAGAGTTTGAACTGAGGACTGAGGACAGAGCTGCACAGCTTTTCTCTGTGAGATTACAGTAACTCAGCCTGATAGAGAAATGAAGATTAGATCAGATCACTGTATCAGACACTAAAGGAAAAAAGATAACAGAGATGAACTCTGGGTAATCTATAGAGATGTTCAGAAGCTCTGATCAAAGTAACTGCTATTGCTAATTATTCACCATTAATTATAATCAGTGATGAACAGTAACTAATTACATTTACTCAATTCCTCTACTTAATGACCATTTGTAACTATTTCTACTTTACTGGAGTAATATTTTATTAACAGCATCTGTACATTCACTCTAGAACACTCTAGAGTTCAGTAACACTACAACTACAAATAACAAGAAAAATAACAAATGAAAAAAAATAATGATTACAGATGCACCTCAATAGAAATTCTCATGTGAAACTGAAAATGGAAGGTTTATCTGTTTTTTTAAATTGTTTTTGTTAGGTAGAAAGGTACTGGGTGTGTCTTCTGGACAGGCAAAGTATGAAATAAAAAACTGGTGGTGGAATGAGGAAGTGCAGGAGTTTATTCAAAGAAAGAGGTCAGCGAAGAAGAAATGGGACAAGGAGAGGACTAAAGAGAGTAGGCAGGAGTACAAGGAGATGCGGCACAGGGCAAAGAGTTAGGTAGCAAAGGCCAAGCAGAAGGCCTACGATGAGTTTTATGAAAGGTTAGACAATAGGGAAGGAGAGAAGTAGTTGTATCTGCTGGCGAGACAGAGAGATAGAGCTGGAAAGGATGTACAGCATGTCAGGGTGATCAAGGACAGAAATGGAAATGTACTGACAGGTGAGGAGAGGGTGAGGGAAAGATGGAAGGAGTATTTTGAGGAGCTGATGAAGGTAGAAAATGAAAGGGAAAGAAGGTTGGATGGTGTAGAAATTGTGGAACAGGATGTAGCAAAGATTAGCAAGAATGAAGAATGGAAAGGCAGTGGGACCCGATGACATACCAGTTGAGGTATGGAAATGTCTAGGAGAGCTGGGAGTGGTGTTTTTGACTAGATTATTCAATGGAATTCTGGTGAATGAGAGCATGCCTGAGGAATGGAGGAAAAGTTTACTTGTACCGATTTTCAAGCAGAAGGGTGATGTACAGAGTTGTGGCTCTTACAGGGGAATGAAGTCGATGAGCCACGCAATGAAGATTTGGGAGAGAGTTGTGGAAGCTAGGCTCAGACAGGAGGTGACAGTGTGCGAACAACAGTATGGTTTCATGCCAAGGAACAGCACCATGGATGCGATTTGAAGCACGATGAGACTGCTGATGGAGAAGTATAGAGATGGTCAGAAAGAGCTACACTGCGTCTTTGTGGATTTGGAGAAAGCTTATGACAGGGTGCCAAGGGAGACACTGTGGTGGTGTATGAGGAAGTCTCGAGTGGCTGAAAAGTACGTTAGATTAGTGCAGGACATGTATGATAACAGCGTGGACAGTGGTGAGATGTGCTGTAGGAGTGACAGATAACTTCAAGGTAGAGGTGGGACTGCCTCAAGGATCGGCCCCGAGTCCCTTCTTATTTGCTCTGGTGATGGACAGACTAACAGATGAGGCCAGACAGGAAATGCCGTGGACTATGATGTTTGCAGATGACATTGTGATCTGTAGTGAGAACAGGGAACAGGTAGAAGAGAACTTGGAGAGGTGGAGGTATAATCTGGAAAGGAGAGGAATGAAAAAGTCAACTGTAGTAAGACAGAATACCTGTGTGTAAATGAAAGGGAGGCAGGTGGAACAGTCAGGCTACAGGGATCAGTGGTCACAAAGGTACAGGAGTTCAGGTACTTGGGATCAACTGTCCAAGGAAACGGGGAGTGTGGAAAGGAGGTGAAGAAGAGAGTACAGGCAGGATGGGGCAGGTGGGGAAAAGTCTCAGGAGTGCTGTGTGACAAAAGGGTCGCAGTAAAAGTGAAAGGAAAGATTTATAAGAGAGTAGTGAGACCAGCCTTGTTGTATGAGTTAGAGACAGTGGCACTGAAAGAGACAGTAAGCAGAACTGGAGGTGGCAGAACTTAAGATGTTGAGGTTCTCTTTAGGAGTGTCCAGGATGGACAGGATTAGGAATGAGATCATCAGAGGGACAGCACAGGTTGGAAAATTGGGAGACAAAATTCAAGAGGGAAGACTGAGATGGTTTGGACATGTGCAGAGGAGGGATAGTGGATATATTGGTAGGAGGATGTTGGAGATAGAACTGCCAGGCAAGAGACGGAGAGGAAGACCAAAGAGGAGTTATATGGTTGTACATTTACATTGTACATTTACAGCATTTGGCAGATGCAGAGTTACCCAATTGATACAGTCTTACAATCCAAGCAATTGTGGGTTAAGGGTCTTGCTCAAGGACCCAACAGTGGCAACTTGGCAGAGGTGGGATTTGAACCCTGGACCTTCTGGTCCAGAGTCCAGTACCTTAACCACTAGGCTACCACAGTCCCACAGATATGCAGGGAGTTGGGGTGCGAGTACAGGATGCGGAGGACAGGGTGAGGTGGAAAAGTTTAACTCGCTGTGGCAACCCCTGATAAAGGGAGAAGCCGAAGGAAGAAGAAGCTTTTGTTTGCATTTGTTGAATAAGACATGGGAATAATTTGATTATGGATCCTCACAGGAACAGTGAATACAGATCATAATCAGAAACATTTATTCACTCATACAGTGGGGCAAAAAAATATTTAGTCAGCCACTGATTGTGCAAGTTGTCGTACTTGGAAAGATGAGAGAGGTCTGTAATTTTCATCATAGCTACACTTCAACTATGAGAGACAAAATCCAGGAAATCACATTGCAGGATTTTTAAAGCATTTACTTGTAAATTATGGTGGAAAATAAGTATTTGGTCAATAACAAAAATTCAACTCAAGACTTTGTAACATAACCTTTGTTGAAAATGACAGAGATCAAACGTTTCCTGTAAGTCTTCATCAGGTTTGCAAACACTGTCGCTGGTATTTTGGCCCATTCCTCCATGCAAATCTCCTCTAGAGCAGTGATGTTTTGGGGCTGTCGCTGGTCAACACGGACTTGGGGTTGAGGTCTGAAGACTGACTAGGCCACTCTAGGACCTTGAAATGCTTTTTACAGAGCCACTCCTTCATTGACCGAGCGGTGTGTTTGGGATCATTGTCATGCTAGAAAACCCAGCCAAGTTCCATCTTCAATGCTCTCACTGATGGAAGGAGGTTTTGGCTTAAAATCTCACGATACATGACCTCGTTCATTCGTCCCTTAACATGGATCAGTCGTCCTGTCCCCTTTGCAGAAAAACAGCCTCAAAGCATGATGTTTCCACTCCCATGCTTCACAGTAGGTATGGTGTTCTTGGGATGCAACTCAGCATTCTTCTTCCATGTCTTCCATTTGCTCCCACAGTTGATTTAGGGTGTACTCACACTAGGCAATTCGAACCGCGCCCGGGCGCGTTTGGTACCCGAGCGCAGTTCGTTTGGCTAGCGTGAGTGCTCCCAATCGCGCCCGGGCACGATTCATGAATTGCACTCCGGGGCGCTTGAAATAGGTGGGCCAGAGCGCGGTTCGCTGGACTCCAGCACGGTACGTTTGTAGTGTGAGTGCGAATCCCACTCCGGCACGCTTTCGTCATCACAGACGCGCTCACACAGCACAGCACACGTCATTGTTGTACATATGTGATCAAGTAATAACATACTTTTGTGCCTTTCTTTGGTTTCATTTTGTTCGCGCTGACAGACAGCCCTAATATGCCTTATAATAAATGCATTGATTATGCAGCCACTGTGTTCTGACTTCTTATGCTGCACAGCGGACTCTCTGCTTATACATGTCTTTTTCTTTCACTTTCTGCGCGCTGACTCACAGCCCTAATAAGCCTTATAATAAGGTGCATTTATTATGCGACACGCTATATTTCGGCTTATCGTGATGTACAGCGGACTTTATGCTTGTACTTACTGTACGTAAATTTTTTTCTTTATCTTTGTTTGCGCTACACACAGCCCTAATAAGCCTTATAATAAGTGTATTGATAACGCAGCACACTGTGTCCTGGCTTCTTATGCTGCACACCGGACTCTATGCTTATACATGCCTTTTTTATTTCTCCATGTTCGCGTTAACACACAGCCCTAATAAGCCTTATAATAAGGTGCATTGATTGACGCACTGTATTTCGGTTTATCGTGCTGTACAGTGGACTTCCTGCTTGTATTTAATATGTGACTTTTTTGTTTCTCTTTGTGCGCGCTGACACACAGCCCTAATAAGCCTTACAATATGTGTATTGATAATGCAGCTCACTGTGTTCCAGCTTCTCACGCTGCACAGCGGACTCTAAGCTTATACTCGTACATGGCTTTTTTTTCTCTTTCTTGGCGCTGACACACAGCCCTAATTTGCCTTATAATAAGGTGCATTGATTTTGCAGTGCACCGTGCTCCAGCTTATCGTGCTGTATGCTTATACTTACTATGTGACTTTTTGTTTCTCTTTGAGCGCTGACACACAGCTCTAATAAGCCTTATAATAAATGTACTGATGCTGAACTATTTTTTCGGCATCACGTGCTTACAGAGACAGCTGCACAGCGCGCACAAAACGAAAGCAAGGAACAGCATGAAGGTATGTGATTACCCGATCATATGTACAACCATGAAGGGTGCTGCGCGAGTGAACATGGTGATGACAAAAGCATGACGAAATCGTGCTGGAGCGCGTTTCTGTGTGAGGCTAGTGTGAGTGTGGGCCAGAGCCGTTTGTCCCCCCTCCCCATTCGTGCTCTGGCCCAGATCAGGCAAACGTGCTCAGTGTGAGTGCACCCTTATTCACACCAACAGGCTTGCCTATTGTAGATTCACTCTTCCTAGCCTGGTGCAGGTCTACAATTCACTTCCTGGTGTCCTTCGACAGCTCTTTGGTCTTGGCCATGGTTGAGTTTGCAGTCTGAGGCTGTGGACAGGTGTCTTTTACACAGATAACGAGGTCAAACAGGTGCCATTAATACAGGTAACGAGTGGAGGACAGAAGAGCTTCTTAAAGAAGAAGCTACAGGTCAGTGAGAGCCAGAAATCTTGCTTGTTTTTGGGTGACCAAATACTTATTTTCCACCATGATTTACAATTAAATTCTGTACAACTCCTACAATGTTATTTCCTATTTCTTGTTCTCATTTTGTCTCTCATAGCTGAAGTGTACCTATGATGAAAATTACAGACCTCTTTCATCTTTCTTAGTAGGAGAACTTGCACAATTTACATTTACAGCATTTGGCAGACGCCCTTATCCAGAGCGACTTACAACTGATATAGTCTTACAATCCGAGCAATTGTGGGTTAAGGGCCTTGCTCAAGCACCCAACAGTGGCAGCTTGGCAGAGGTGGGATTTGAAACCTGGACATTATGATCCATCATCCAGTACCTTGCCCACCAGGCTACCACAGTCAAAATCAGTGGCTGAATAAATACTTTTTTGCCCATATATATATATAGATAGATAGATAGATAGATAGATATTTATTATATTTATATATATTTATTTATTTGCCTCTGTAAAAGGATCATTCATGCTTTAGTGATCATGGCCTAAAGAACAGAACTGTGGGTCACATGATCCTGTTTTACAGGCTGCAAATGGCCCACAGGTTGCAGGTTCAGATCCCCTGTATTATTTAATGTAAATACTTACTCAGCTTTTCTGGAAGCTTTCACCACTGGCAGCAGATTCAGAAGGCATTCATCTGATCGATCATATTTACTCAAATTAAACTCATCCAGCTCCTGATCTGAGTTCAACAACACAAACACCAGAGCTGACCACTGAGCAGGAGAGAGACTGACTCCACTGAGACACCATGTATTTCTTCTTTTCAGGTAAGTTTGTACTTCCTGTTCTAGAGATTGATCGTTCAGTTCATTCAGACAGTGGAACAGATTGATGGATTTCTCTGGAGAGAGATTCTCACTGATCTTCTTCTTGATGTACTGAACTGTTTCCTGTTCGCTGTGAGAGCTACTTCCTGTCTGTGGCAGGAAGCCTCGTAAGATAGTCTGATTGGACTCCAGTGAGAGACCCAGGAGGAAGCGGAGGAAAAGGTCCAGGTGTCCATTCTTACTCTGTAAGGTCTTGTCCACTGCACTCTTCAGGAACTCAGACATGTTTTTCTTGTTGTAAAGTCCAGACAGATCAGTGGTAGGTTCTTCTCTTAGATTTTTAATGATGAAGGTGAGAAATACAAATAAAGCAGCCAGAAACTCCTGAACACTCAGATGTACAAAGCTGAAGACCTTCCCCAGGTGCAGTCCAAACTCCTCTCTGAAGATCTGGGTGCAGATTCCTGAGTACACTGATGCTTCTCTCACATCAATGCCACACTCTCAGGTCTTCCTCATAGAAGATCAGGTTTCCTTTCTCCAGCTGTTGGAAAGCCAGTTTTCCCAGAGCCAGAATGCTCTTTCTGCTCTGCTCAGGATCCAGCTCATATTTCCCATGGTACTTTTGGTCCTTGTGTTTGAGCTGAAAGATCAGGAAGTGGGTGAACACCTGAGTCAGAGTTTTGGGGATCTCTCCACCTTCTGCTTCATCCAGTATTCTCTCTAGAACAGAGGCTGAAATCCAGCAGAAGACTGGAATGTGGCACATGATGTAGAGGCTTCTTGAGGACTTCATGTGGCTGATGATTTGATTGGCCACGTTCTGATGACTGATCCTCTTCCTGAAGTACTCCTCTTTCTGAGGATCACTGAACCCTCGTACCTCTGTTACCTGTCACATTGCAGGATTTTTAAAGGATTTACTTGTAAATTATGGTGGAAAATGAGTATTTGGTCAATAACAAAAATTCAACTCAATAGTTTGTAACATAACCTTTGTTGGCAATGACAGAGGTCAAACGCTTCCTGTAAGTCTTCACCAGGTTTGCACACACTGTAGCTGGTATTTTGGCCCATTCCTCCATGCAGATCTCCTCTAGAGCAGTGTTGTTTTGGGGCTGTTGCTGGGCAAAACGGACTTCACAAATTTTCTCTGGTGTTGAATTCTGGAGACTGGACTTTGAAATGCTTTTTACAGAGCCACTCCTTCGTTGCCCGAGCAGTGTGTTTGGGATCATTGTCATGCTGGAAGACCCAGCCACGTTCCATCTTCAATGCTCTCACTGATGGAAGGAGGTTTTGGCTTAAAATCTCACGATACATGGCATATTCATTCTTCCCTTAACACGGATCAGTCGTCCTGTCCCCTCTGCAGAAAAACAGCCCCAGAACATGATGTTTCCAACCCCATGCTTCACAGTAGGTATGGTGTTTTTGGGATGCAACTCAGCATTCTTCGTCCTCCAAACAGGGCGAGTTGAGTTTTTCCCAAAAAGTTCTATTTTGGTTTCGTCTGACCACATGATATTCTCCCAATCCTCTTCTGGATCATCCATATGCTGTCTGGCAAACTTCAGACAGGCCTGGACATGTAGTGGCTTAAGCAGGGGGGCATGCCTGGCACTGCAAGATCTGAGTCCCTCTCGGCATAGTGTGTTACTGATGGTAGTCTTTGTTACTTTGGTCCCAGCTCTCTGCAGGTCATTCATCAGGTCCCTCTGTGTAGTTCTGGGATTTGTGCTCACCGTTCTCATGATCATTTTGACCCCACGGGATGAGATCTTGCGTGGGGCCCCATATTGAGGGAGATTGTCAATGATCTTGTATGTTTTCCATTTTCTTACATTTGCTGCCACAGTTGATTTATTCCTACCAACCTGCTTGCCTATTGTAGATTCACTCTTTCCAGCCTGGTGCAGGTCTGCAATTTTCTTCCTGGTGTCCTTCGACAGCTCTAGTCTTGCCCATGGTTGAGTTTGGAGTCTGACTGTTTGAGGCTGTGTCTTTTATACAGATAACGAGGCCAAACAGGTGCCATTAATACAGGTAACGATTGGAGGACAGAAGAGCTTCTTAAGGAAGAAGTTACAGGTCTGTGAGAGCCAGAAATCTTGCTTGTTTGTGGGTGACCAAATACTTATTTTCCACCATGATTTACAATTCAATTCTTAAAAAATCCTACAATGTGATTTCCTGGATTTTTTTTTTGTCATTTTGTCTCTCGTAGTTGAAGTGTACCTCTGATGAAAATTACAGACCTCTCTCATCTTTCTAAATAAGAGTACAATCTGTGGCTGACTATATACTTTTTTGCCCCACTGTATTCCGCAATCATCTCTCTCTTTACCCTTTCCTATTCCTGTGTATTTCTAATCAGGAGCTGGAGAACAAAGTCATCACTCTGTTAAAGAAAGAGGTGGAGAGATTTAAGAAGCTCCTGAGTCCAGATTACCCAGCATACTCTGAGAGGGAGGTTGAGGAAGAGGAAGCTCAGAGCGATATCAGAGAGGGGGCGCTAAAGATCACACTGCACGTCCTTAAGAACATGAAGCAAACAGATCTGGCTAACACACTGCAGAACAGTAAGAGCTCTGTGTCATGCTAATGATTCC
>JAJAGP010003605.1:0-20000 GCA_025084515.1 Ancistrus triradiatus
TCTGGGTCTCATTCATGAAAGATTCGTAAAAAGATGAGCAAACTGCGAATAAATTACACGTAAAATGGACCTTCCCGAAATCTCCACCAGATTCCTGAAAGCCACGTGAACCCCAGGTTTATTAGTAGAACATGAATATGTTAATGAATACCATTATTCCCAAGTTAGTCCACACCCACAAATAACAAATTACCACACAACGAAGCATTTGGACTGAGGAACACAGCAAAAATCCTTCGGAAAGTCTCACAAAACGCAAATACAAAACTGTGCACAGACTGCATTCATATCGATTTTTTATTTCCAGGGAATCCACAGTGGTGTTTGCTAAAAGAGTGTCTTGAGAGTATTTTACAATTCTTTAGTCAGTATTTTAATTCAAGTGCATTCATGACAAATGACACGTAGTGTTTTTCAGACGTTATGCATACTTTACCCGTGCTTTTGTTCGTACTTACTAACTTTTTCAGACTATGAACACTTTCATAAATGTGGACAGTTACGAATAATGCGTTTTACGAATGATTTATGTGCAAATATGTTCTGCTCACGTTTCATGAATGAGGAACTCTGAATGTTGTCACCACTGCTGGCCGGGAACACCCCACAAGCCTACCCTATTTCTGGCCATAGCAATTTATCTCTAGCTAATGTCACTCTGGTTTTTATTCCGGAACATTTCTCCCACAGCCAACACATCAACTATGAGAACCAACTGTTCATGTAATATGTGGTATAGCCCAGATTTTAACATGTGCTGTAATGACATAATTAACGCTATTTGTTATTATAGCTTCCTGACATGTAGCCCAGCTCCAGACGCCTCGGTTTGAGTCACAATTGTTAAAATGAAGCGCATTAAAGGAGCAATCGGACCAGGGTTCATTTTAAATCGAACCAAACCTGCCAAGTGTGAACACACCTAAAACAGTGTATAGTGTATGAAGAGTGTCAGACAGTGTCAGAGTCAGGTTTAATCCTGTTTTTCCCCCATATTTTTACCCCTGCTTGTCCCGTTCAGGGTCGAAAGTTGCTAGATTTTGGAAAACACAGGGTGCAGGCATTAGCGTGCCATGGACGGGTTGCCAGTCCCTCTGTCCTACCGTTTAGTTTTACCCTTACTAATTTAATTATGTCATTAAGCAAATTATATTAATACTTGATAAGGTTTTTTGATTAAAAGTTGCTGTTAATGGGATTTTATGAAAGATCCCTCTGTGCATTGCAGTGGGCGTGGATTTGAGTCCTTCAAGATCAAGAGGCAGCCACGAGGAACGAGCAGGTAACGTCAGTGGTTTCACCTGTGTGTAATTAACACTTCTACTTAACACCCAGTGCCTGCACTGAGACGAGAGAGAGTGTTGTGAAAGCGCAGTAGAGGACTGGAAGGAACTAAAAGAATCAAATTAAAGCTTTTCCTGAGTCTAGGGAAGTCCTTACCTGACCAGATGTCACATTTACTTTTAAAATGAGAAGCGGGAGCGTCTGGTTCAACCATTTATATTAGGGATTTAAAATCCAGCACAGTTTATTACTTATTGGATTGTCAGGTGTGTAGAAACTGACAAACATTTGGCATGTGTACACGTTTTCATGTGTTTTTGTAAGCTCTGAGAATTAAAAAAAACTTCAATGTGGAGGAATGGGTCATTTTGGCAGAAATAAATTCAAAACAATGTCATTTTCGCAAGTGTGCCCAAGAATACAGCTGTAATCATGTAGATTGCAGCATGCTTCAAAAATGTTAGACATGTAAATACTAAAAATAAAGTAAAATGGTAAGCAATAGACTATTTATTAGAAAAAAAATTGAACTACAAATATTTAAGATGTAGTCCCTAGTTCAAATATTGTTTTTAAAACTCAGACCTTCAGTTCGTTTCTGCTTGCTGTTGGTCTAAAGGGCTTTTTGCAGATTATAAAGGGCTTTGAGTGAAGATCTTAGCAAAATATATTGATCTGAAACTCCCCGTGGTCTGCAGTTTAGCTACGGCAGGTACAACAAGTTGGCATGTGCTGTGATAACCTTTACCTCCAGCAACGCCGCAACCCCACAGTCGCATTCAGTCAACTGCGGGTAGCTGCATTCTCATGAGAAACCCAGAAATGAAACACGATTCTGTAAATGTCAGAATGGAAGCCGTGCAGAAGGTGTACACTTTACACACACACACACACACACATTCACACTGGTGGACTCTGTCAGACTGGAGTAACTTGAGGCGAGAATCTTTAATGCAGGAGACACTCAGTCTACAAACATGTCCAATATTTAAGCAGAGTGTTTGGTGCCACTCTGATTCTCTATCACTTTAGGAGCAGCACCTCATGAAGCTCTGTTGGTTCATAGCCAGGCCTTGGTTCCACTTACCATCCAGCTCTGACCATCATCGAGATCCCAAAGTATAAAGAGACTTGATGTTTACCAAGCTTCATTAAAACACAATACAGAACCAAACAATCCAGGCCCAATGTGCCAAAGGGTTGCAATCCGGTATAAATTTCTTTACTTCCAGTACAAACGTAGCCACTCAGTTCTCAATGCTCCTAAATTCCAGTTCTAGACGTTCTTAATTCAGTATCAAAGAGTGGAATACCGTACAAAAAATATACCTAATTCGGCCCAGGAGGTTGGGTCCCTTTTTGAGTCTTGGTCCTCCCAAGGTTTCTTCCTAGAAATAGCGGAGTTTTTTTCCTTGCCACTTGTCGCCCTAGCTTGCTCAATTTTGGGATTGGGACCGTAGTCGTAGTTATTAGGAGGATAACCTACCCTAAAACTTGCTAAGTGGCTTTGAGACAATGACTCCATTGTAAAAAGCGCTATATAAATAATCTGACTGACTTGGACTTGACCCCTAATTCCAGTACCACAGGTTCCAAATGCAGTACCACGGTGCGTTCAAGTACCAAAAAGCTACTCCAATACTAAAAAGTTTCAGTTTCTCACACAAAGACAGTCTTTCTGCTAACACATGTTCAATTGCAGAGAAAAAAAACCACTAACAATTTCCGTACTAAAAAAGATTAAATCACTTGACCCATGTTAAAATCCCAGTTACAAAATCCAGTTAGTACCAACGGCACCAGTCCAGTGCTTAAGGTTTCATTTACAATAATCAATCTAGTCCCGTAGACAATTAAGCAATGAACCAAAATGCTCAAATTTCAGTACCCAAGTTCCAAATCCAGTACCAAAATACAGAATTTAAAAAAAGGCAGAAGGCCAGTATCAATATTTCCATTACGGGGTTCCTAAAGCCATTCAAGTGTTAGTTTAATTTTGTTCATTGTCATAGCACATTTTAAAGCTTTCTATTTAGGCTCCTTACTTCAGTTCCAACACATTACCCAAAAAATTTAGAATTAAGCTTGCTTTTTTTACCCAAACTGCCCCCAAAGGGAAACAGGGGAACACACAACTTTTGTCCTCCAAATGGTGCCTCAATTTGAGCTTCATTTAAGAAATCTCACAAGGAAAGACATTGTAACCAAACCAATCATTCAGAGGAGGATGTGGAAACACGGTTATTAATAGCTGGAGGCCGTCTGCACTGGCGAGGCTTTGGGTTGGCACGGCATGGGCACAACGTGGACCCCGGTGTCTGCCCTGGCACCATGTCCCTGTCCCCACTTGGCTGGCATCGACCCAGATGCGCGGTGCTGTGCCTCACCTGGATGAAGGGCACCGAGACTCGCCCTTCATGCCCGCTTCCCCAGTGAGCAAGCATATGGCTCCAGAGCACCTTGAAAAAGCCCGGCATCCAGGGTCGGGATGTGGGTGAAGGGGGTGGGCATCGCTCCCCTGGAGTGACCCGATGCCAGCATCACCGGTGCAACAATAAAACTTCACCCAGCCCCCTCCCTGGCTGTCCCCTAATTGCCCCCATAATGATGGTGCAGTTCAGCCCAACATCATTAGTGATGTGTGGTAGATCATAGATGCTTTTTGTAACCAACTTTTGGAGAGTAAGTTGGTTCTGAGATATTTGGGTACAGGGTATGGGCTGTAGGGTGTGGGATACAGAGAGTGTACCAGGGCAAACACTGGTGCCCATAAATCATGTTCCTCGGAATACTTGGGCTTCCACAGTCTATGATCTTTAGCATTATCTTTTATTTTTATTTGGCTTAATGATGATCTCCACCTTCCTTCACAAGAATTTTCATTGCAGGTTGCTCAAGGCTCTTGGGTTTTAGGCATTTCAGGTACTGATGCTTACAATTCCAGTATCAAAGGCAGTAATTACAGAACTAACTCTCGTTCCCAGACCTAATCAATAATTACAAAACCAAAGACTCCAGCTTAAGTACCAAAGACATTAACGACAGTATCAAAATGTCCAGTTCCAGAATCAAAGCTTCATTACCAAAACTAGCTAATTACAGAACCTAAGACTCCGGTTTGTGTACAGAAAGCCCTACTTAGAGTACTACTGGTTCCAGTTCCACCATAATACATTTCATTAACAGTAAATGTTCCAATTTCAAGTTTCCATTACTGAATGTTCCAGCACCAAATATCCTACTTCCTTAATTCCAGCACTAAAGGTTTTGGGTGCTCAAATATTTCAGTACTCTCAACAAATGTTACAAATCCAGCATGAAAGCTACTACTTCTAGTTATTAGGAGATAATCTAAACTTGTAAAGTTGCTTTGAGACAATGCTCCATTGTAAAAAGCGCTATATAAATAAATCTGACTTGACTAGTACCAAAGGTTTAAATTCCAGTTTTAGTATATCTGAGAACTAAGTATCCAGTTAAAGTACCACAGACAAATAAAAAAGGAAAGTGTCCTGTTTTTCCTCAGCTTACCCCCACTTATACTGGTCAGGGATCTGAACCCTATCCTGGATTTTACTGGGTGCAGGCAGAATTACACACTGGTCAGATCCTAGTGGCCAGTCCATCACAGTACTGCACCACTTGACCTTCATGTTGCAAGTCCAGCCCTGCTTTTAAACCTAACTGTTTCCTTTGCCAGCAGTTAAGGCTCTAATTCCAGTACCGAAATCTAAGGTTTGATTAAAGGTTTCAATTACATTACCAAAGTCTTACGTCTTGTTCCATATGTGCCCAAGTACATATTTGTTTCCGATTTAGTTTCTCTACAGTTTTAACTTATCCTGGTCATAGGTGCTTCAACACCAATTTCTGGAGAACACAGGGCACAGATGTTGCTCCAGCAGTGCTGGAAGATGTCGTGTCTGTACTGTCTGTACTGTATGTGCCAGCCAAACTGGCACCACCAGGATTCAAACCCAGGCCCCACTTTTCCAGTCATAAAAGCTCCAATTCCATTAGTAATATCTTAATATTTGAATATTAGAGTATACTGTCGAAACTCTTTTATAGTTTTTCTTTGAATAAGCACAAAGCTGGTGTTTATTATATGTAAAATTGTGATATTATGGATCAATGCACATGCATACTGATGTTCCTAGTCCAGAAAAAATACATATGATTTGACATTCAGATAAAATTTTTGGTGCTCAGATTGGAAACTTGAGGTTTGTGTGTTTGTCTTGGTAGAAATCCCCAAAAGTGTTAAATAATAAATCAGTGATGTCAGCTGGGAAAATAAACCAAGATGTGATATATCCAGATCTTCAGGCTATTAATGACTCTCTCTTGCGCTGTAATATTTTGTGAATGGAGACTGTGAGCTCCAGGTCTCCGGAGCTTGGTTCCTCATTAGCCTGCGGGAAGAAACAAAGGGACAATGCTACGTTAAAAAGTGCCATCCCTCATCTGCGGGGCCACGGCCTGACACATTAGGAACCGGCTCGCTCAATTAAACACTGGCAGCTCATTTTTCTGATTCTCTCTCTCTCTCTCTCTCTCTCTCTCTCTCTCTCTCTCTCTCTCTCTCTCTCATGTACTCTCTGATCTTCACTGGTGGTCCACCAGATCCTGTTCATCATACACACACATTGTTTAACTGGAACAAACATCCACATCATATTCATCTTCCCCATGAGTGTTGAGGAATGATGTAAGGTCAGAGATCAGGACCTGATGAAACACCAACATCGTTTCTCTTTTACACAGAGTTCCATCTAAGAAGCTTCATGTACAGTCAGGATGAAAAATGAGGCCATGGGTAAAGTAATGACCAGAGTCACCACACACACACACACACACACACACACAGTAACACTAGGACACTTTAGAGATGCCGGTTATCTTAAGTCATGTGGTAGAAACCCAGAGCACCCAGACAAGATACATGTAGACATGGGGTGAACATGCAAACATGCAGTGGTCAGACCGGGACCATTAACCACTGCACCACTATGCCACCCATACCAAAGGAGCTAAATACAGAACCTATGTCTCCACTTTAAGTGAAGTTTGCAAACACATCAGTAAAGAGTACCAAAGGTTCATGCCCCATAACACATGCATCTGACGCATATGTTGGAGAACACAGGTAACAGGGGTAGGCATACCTTAGATGGGAAGCCAATCCATCAAATGTCCGGGTAGGAGTGAAGCACTGTATGATCCCCTGGCTGTCCTCTACTCCCTCAGAGAAAGCCAATCATGTTAGGAAGGGATGACTGAGCTGACCAGAAGATATCACCTGGAGTCAAACCCAGGTCTCTGCATTTTCATATTAGACTTCTGTGCTGCTCTAGCACCTAAAAGCCCCAACTCAATTATGAATGTCCCCAAACCTAGCACCAGAGGCACTAATAAGTTCCATTTCCAGTACCAGAGTTTTCAAATTCAGTATCAAAAACTACAGCTTATAAACCTGAGCTAACGCTTTCAGTTCCAAATGTTATAAATCAAGTAGAGCCAATCAAAATCTCTTTGCTATAACAGGAAATAAAAATCTAAAAACTCTGGACACTGCAGCATAAACAGCTGGCCAAATGAAAAAAGGTTTAGCATGTGTATTTTTACTGGCATAAATATTATTAACTACATGCATTAGTGGGAATTATGTTACGGTCTGTGTTGAGGCATGGAAATTTTTACTTCTCTCAGTTTTCTCTGCCAAGAACAGAAATGGAGAAGTTTGTACTCCGCTTAATGCCACTAGCACTGTGTCGGCTTGACCTACTTATACCTAGAAAAGCTGAGCACTGGTCATTTGACCATGGTGACTTCCTTCTAGTAGGACGGATTACTAGATGAATTTACCTACTTAAAGTGTTTATAGTGTTTTAAAGCTGATGCCTGGTCTGGATATTGATGTTATTTCAAGTGGAATCATTCCCTCTTGGTTGTGTGCAGCCAGTGAGGTATGTTTATATTTAATTGTGTGTGTTTATAATTTAGTTCTACAGCGTGTGTGATTGTTAATGTGTGCTTGTAACTGAACAACCAGGGTGTTGGGTATTTCCTGGAGGGAGTGATATGTTTAGGCTATGTAGATGGCAGCGTTCCACTCGTGTTTTCAGTAGTTTTATGTATTGTTTTCACACAGTTTTGTAAAAATAAAAACCTTTATATTTACATCACAGTAGCATAAAAACACTTTCAGTCAATGACCTGTTTGAAAGAACGTAATGCGGTCATTAAACTGCGCATACCTGCAGTAATGTTACCAGTTCCAGTACCATCATGTCCGCCACAGATCCCATTTCGGGTACTAAAAGGCTCCAACTGTAGTACCAGGTCTCTAATTTGAGTAAGAGTGCACATTACAATACTGAAGGATACTCAAGTTATCCAAAGTACCAAAGGTTCTCATTCAAGATTCCAGAGACTGATACTTGCCTAAATATTATACACGGTGCCAACTGTAAAGATTGGTGATGGAAGAACTATGGAATAATGGCATAATGGTCTGGTTCTGGTTTTGGGCTTGTGTTTGTACTGGAAAGCAGAATAAAAAGTTTCTTAAAGCTTATATGAAGCTCCGTATTAATGCAGATGAACCAGATGATGTTAATTTGTGCTACATGCTCTTTTTTTAGCATGCTACGACAGAAACCTGATGTATGTCTCTGTTAGCGACGCTAATGTGGTCAAAGGTGGTGAAGTCCTGAGAGAGAGAGAGAACGAGCGAGAGACCTGCACTAATCATAACAGCCGGCCGGTGCCTCAGATGAACTTGTTGTGTTGCTAATTACTGCAATTATGAGGATGCAGGGTGCTGATGAGCAGTGTGTGTGTGTGTGTGTGTGTGTGTGTGTGTGTGTGTGTGCAGGGGCGATTAAGTAGGGGATTAGCTGGCTGTCCTGAAGAGGGGGGCGGAGCAACATGAGACCAGCCCTGACCTTCTCATTTCATCCTCATTAGTATCTCATGTCAACAGAAAGCCTGCTCCTTTATCATCTGCTATCATCACACACACACACACACACACACACACACACACACACACACACACACACACACACACACACACACAGCATACCCCCAAAGCCAAAGTGTTAACACGCACACTCCCCTTGTATACATCATAAACTCAAACATACACATACAATCACCGTTCACTTAACACACACTTACCAACACACACATAAACACATACAAGCACACACACACCCAGATACTGTATGCAAAAGCATGCATAAGCATAACAACCTTGTAATACACACATGTTGGGACAGAATATTAAAATTCAATTTTGCAAGGACGCCCGTGCATTTTTCAACAAGACAATGCAAACCCACATGCTGCACACGTTACAAAGGCATGAAGAGGGTCCGAGTAGTGGACTCACACACACTCTTATATAAACATATCACATACCTCTAATAGACAATATCCATTCACCCCCAAAATGAAAAGAGGTACCACACATACACACACAGTCTTGGTAAAGACATGTTTTGGGAACCACTGAAATAATTACTGTAGCTAAACCTGGTCCACACACACACACACACAAACACACACCTCTTACATAAAAATAGACATACAAGGACATACAGTAAGACGATGAAAAGACACACTTTTTATTCCTTTATAATAAGAACATCAGCACTGTGTCATGACTCAGGATTTTTTTAAAGCTTCCTATTAACCGCTTAGTGAAATCTATGAAATCAGTCAAGCTCTGTCGATACTATTTTGGTTATGGTGTTGCCACATATTGAGGCTGAAGGAAGCCGGCTGAACTTCCTCTGTGCGACACATCGAGAGAAAAGTGTGCAAGCAATGTCTAGACAGTGCCGTCCGTTCAAAGGGGAAGAAAGCAGCTGATTAGCACGTGGCCCCACGTATCGTGTCACACCTTTCATGCTTCAGCAGCGTGTGCAGGTTTGCTGATGGATGTTAATTAGTTGGTAATTAGTCGGCTATGATGAGGCTCTAATGCGGGCGTAGATGAATGAGTCTGACCTTGGTTTATAGTCCGTGAGACAGTACCATCATGTACCTGTTTTCATCCTGTTCTTTCTCTCTTCCTCTTTGTTCTTCTCTGTCTAAGCTCTTACTAACAAACTCCCAAACTTCTGCTGCACTGTAAACATTAATGGACTTGGCTTGAGTGTTTAACACTTTTTTGGCCCAGTAAAAAGGCGACGGTAGTTTGGACCCAGTTAGCAAATTCATTCCCCTCACGAGGCCTTGTTCTGTCACGACGGGTCCAAAATAAACCGACAACATTACAGAGCTAAGCTCAGTGGTATTGCTGTACATGTACAAACCCTTGATGTTGTACATCGGGTTCAGAGCTCCTTAAACTTTTTAAAGCTCCAGTATTGCTTTTTAAACTTTACCTTAAGAAGATTTGCTTTTGGAAACTGTGATAGTGTTCATTGTCATTTTTGTCTTTTAATATTTGAATCAGGTCAGGGTTATGAGGGGTCCGGCACTTATCCCCAAATATTACAGGGTGCAGGGGTAAGTGCACCCTAGATGTACCCCCAGTCCATCAAATGGCAAGTGGTTGTTGCTGCAGCGCTAAGGAGTCGTGTCTGTGTGACATACGACCTGGCCAGTAGGCACCGCAACTCGAACCCGGGTGATGGACTGCCACTTTAAACAAGTGTGCCACCCAAGTGCCTTAAATGGGTAAATATGTGTATAGTCAAACCATGTTACCTGTACCTAGTGGTTTCTGGTTTGTATAATGAATATACAATACTGTGCAAAAGTCTTAAGCCACCACTATATAAGATGTACCATTGTTTTAGCAAAGGTATAATGACCATATACAATTAGTTATTCATTCATTCATTCATTCACTTTCATATCCACTTGATCCTGAACAGGGTTGCAGGAGAGCCTAGCCGGCAACACAGGGTGCAAGTCAGGAACAACCCTAGACAGGGCACCAATCCATCATAATACAATTATTCATCAGTCTCTTTTATTAGAACACAACCAAAAAATACAGGAAATTTGGATTCAGTATTAATTAATAAACTGAAAAAATCTGAAATAAACAGCTTCTATAGCCTACAGTGGGAAGTATTTATTGTTACCTCCCCTTACACTTGAGCAATAGCAGCAACTGGCAGCTTCATTGGGATGCCAAGGTAGGGTAGCAGCCCGGAAACCACTTTTTCGGAAGGGGAACAGGGCAAACACGCTAAGATATGCTAAAGGTTAAAAAGACTGGAATGAAGCTCAGTGGAATAGAGTGACCAATCCAATTTGAACATGAACATGTTCATTATCCCACAGTTAAAACAACAAATCTAATGGTGGCCTAAGACTTTTCACACAGTACTGTATAAATAATCTGCTCAGCCCATACCCTGTGCCTGTATATTCAAAACTCTGCAAACTTTCACTGCTATCAGCATAGTATAGTAACACAAGGGCTTTTTTGGATTGGACTTCCTACCTGCTTGCTATCTGCAAAATGATTGTAGCTGGATTTGTTTCTTACTTGAACACATGTAAAAAATGAACTGGAAAGATAAAATGGGTGTGACCTTTTAATAAAAGCAGCTTTCATTTAATTATTTTGGTCCCTGTGTATCCCTGTGAGCGGATTTTCTCCTTTATTTATGGCTCAGTGACAACGCCCATGAATCCCAACACAAAGTCCACCTTGTACGGAAATCAGGAGCATAAAATTCCTTTCACTCTAGGTGTCAGGAAAATGAAAGAGGTACTCATAAAGGAGGTGAGGTGCGTAAATCAGACAGGGAAGATGGGCAGGGGCCAGTCAGATGTTTGTCGTGTTTCCTGTTTGATTAAATAAAGGAAATTTCTGGAATCTACAGTGACGTACAGCTCTGTCAGGAGGACGTACGGCAACAGACGTGGAGGTTCATTTATTTATTCGCTGCATTATTCCATCTGAAGATTGGATTTTCCCTGTGACAGCATCAGATCAAACCCAGATATGGTAATTCATACCATCATGCCCAGAGGAACACTCTACTAGCTATTCTGTATGATTGCGATGCTTAAGGAATGCAAGTTGAGAATGCAACTTAATAAATAGAAATAAATCAAAGCTACAAAAGTACGCTGTGCAATGCATTGTGGGATCTGTAGTTCTCAGTCCAGTTACAGTATTGCACTTTTCAAAATTCCAGCTAGAACTGGTCTGACATCACTCCATATTTTATTTAGAAATCTTAAATGAATTCTGCCTAGTAATATTCATACTATGCCACGAAATAATTCGTGTTCTAAAACTGAACAATTTCTACAGGCCTAATGTAAGCCAAAAACAAACAATATTGAAAACACTACACTCACTTTCACATAACTCCAGTTCAGAGTTGTGGAGCTGCCAAGGCCTAACTGGCAGCACAGGGCACAAGTCAGAAATCAACTCTGGACAGGGTACCAGTCCATAGCAATGCACATGCATATACACACAGGCACACACTCAATCATAGAGTCACTTTAGAACACCAACTGACCTAAATCATGTCTTTGGAATATGGGAGGAAACAAGTGTAGCCAGAGGAAAGACACACAGGTCTGTGGAGAACATGCAAACTCCACACAGACTGAGTCTGGATCTCTGGAGCTGTGAGGAGAGAGCTAACTGCTGCAACACCGAGCCACCCTAAATATACATTTGTTTGTTTATTTAACATCGCTATCAGCATCGGTGGTCATTTTAACACACATGATTATATCAATACACAAGGTTACTTCGAAGCTAGTCATATATATATATATATATATATATATATATATATATATATATATAATATATATATATATTATTTATGTACTGGGCATGCTCCTGATGAGGTGGCGGATGGTCTCCTAAGGGATCTCCTCCCAGACCTGGACAAAAGCATCCGGCCCAAAACTCCTGGACAGTCCTGTGGTGCAATGTGTGACGTTGGTGGATGGAGTGAGACATGATTGTCCCAGATGTGCTCAATCGGATTCAGGTCTGGGGAACGGGCGGGCCATCCAAAGCTTCAATGCCTTCATCTTGCAGGAACTGCTGACACACTCCAGCCACATGAGGTCTAGCATTGTCCTGCATTAGGAGGAACCCAGGGCCAACCTCACCAGCATATAGTCTCACAAGGGGTCTGAGGATCTTATCTCGGTACTAATGGCAGTCAGGCTACCTCTGGCCACCCCAGAAAATGCCACCCCACTCCATTACTGACCACTGCCAAACCGGGTCATGCTGAAGGATGTTGCGGGCAGCAGATCGCGCTCCACGGCGTCTCCAGACTCTGTCACGTCTGTCACATGTGCTCAGCGTGAACCTGCTTTCATCTGTGAAGAGCACAGGGCGCCAGTGGCGAATTTGCCAATCCTGGTGTTCTCTGGAAAATGCCAAGCGTCCTGCACGGTGTTGGGCTGTGAGCACAACCCCCATCTGTGTACTTCATGGATGAGCTGCACTACCTGAGCCACTTGTGTGGGTTGTAGAGTCCGTCTCATGCTACCACGAGTGTGAAAGCACCACCAACATTCAAAAGTGACCAAAACATCAGCCAGAAAGCATAGGTACTGAGAAGTGGTCTGTGGTCCCCACCTGCAAAACCACTCCTTTATTGAGTGTGTCTTGCTAATTGCCAATAATTTCCACCTGTTGTCTATTCCATTTGCACAACAGCATGTGAAACTGATTGTCAATCAGTGCTGCTTCCTAAGTGGACAGTTTGATTTCACAGAAGTTTGATTTACTTGGAGTTATATTGTGTTGTTTAAGTGTTCCCTTTATTTTTTTGAGGTTTTTCTTGCTGTGAGGCCACAGTACTACCCACTGAGCCACTGCTAAATATATGTAAAACAAAACTAATAAAAATGAAAATAACTTTGTTGCAGAACACAATTCATAGTGTGTTAGGCGATCTGTAGTTCTTTTTCTGCTAAAACATAATAGGTACACAATTATTATTCAAAATAAAGATTATTTAAGTCTCTTGGTTTGTTTTTTGAAAGTATGATCAGTTAAACTGATATAAAAGACAACATTTGCTGTCTGACTCACTGTATGGAACACTGTTGATAGCACAGATATGGTAAACTGTACAATTTAGGCTACAATAGTTCTGTCACGGGGTGTGCCCTTAGGGCTCAGTTATTTCCCCGTGTCTCTATGTACTGCGTATTGTGCTGTGTGTTTTCTTACTATTGTTTCAGTGTGTTTAGCGACTACTAGCAGCGTGGAGCGAGAATTCCGTCAGCAGAAAGAGAGAGCCAAATGATCGCGGCGAAGAGTCACTCCACAGCTGTGGCGCATGTTTGGTAATCAGCGTGCTCCTATTTTAGGCTGGTTTGGAGTGTGGCTGGTTGCTGTTTCGTCAGTGTATTTCACGCTGGTATCACTTTTCCCTAGCGCGTTTGTTTTGCTTTCCTCATACCCTCACTGTGTTCGTTTCTTGACGCCATGGATCTATTTTCACTTGCCCCTCAGCCTGCCGCTGTACTGGAGCTTCTTCCACCTGCGACAAACAGCATTTCTCTCCCGATGGATTATAATCAAGCCCTGGCTCATCCCCGCTGAGGACTGCAGCTCCATTCCTGCCCTAACCAGACAAAGATCGCTGCATACAACCACTCATCACACATGGCACGAAGCATGGACACTCATGCACCTTTCACATTCCACTGTAAATAAACTCACTGCTGGATTGCCCAAACCTACCGCTCCCCAGGAAGCGATTCCCAGTAGCTCCAGCTCCAGTCCCCGTGCTTCTGAGACCAGCAGCTCTGCTAATCCCGGACGGGAAATCTGGATCTCCGCACTGGAGTCGTACAATGGTGAGTATGGAAAATTCTGGGAGTTCATCTATCAATGCGAGTTGGTCTTTTCTCAGCAGGCCATTACATTCACCATGAACTCTAGCAAGATTTCTTATGTGGTGGGCTTGCTTAGAGGGAGAGCTCTTGCTTGGGTGGAGACTGCCCGACCTGGAGCGGGTTCCAACCCATGCACTTTTCCTGAGTTCCTCAGTCTGTTTGGTGAGGTCTCCAGGGTTCGCTGGCGATCTCACCTATTGTCTCCTTCACCTCATGCAGAGATCCCGGTTGGCCGCTGACTATGCTGTGGAGTTTGGGATAGCTTCAGGCTCGGGCCGCCACTTAGACCCATGCCAGCTTGGTTCCGGGACTCCACATGTCACCATCAGAGTTCAAATGGGGACCTTGGGGGACGACTCGACCCTGCCCAGCAGCCGGCTCTTCAGCCTCTTGCAGATTAAAGACGAGGCTATGAGCAAATACCTCAGCAAGTCACTCAAGGCAGGAATCATTTGCCCCTCATCTTCCCCAGTAGGTGCTGATTTATTTTTTGTTGAAAAGAAAGACAAGAAACTAAGGGGGACTTAATCAAATCACTGTAAAGAACAAATACCCACTGCCACTACTGCATTTGAGCTGTTACAGGGCGCAAGGATACCAAAGCTGAATCTCCGCAGTGCTTATCACCTGGTTCGCATCTGTGAGGGCGATGAGTGAAAGACGCCGTTCAACAACCCCATGGGACATTTTGAATATCTGTCAATGCCCCCGTCGTCTTCCAGGCCTTGGTGAACGACATACTTTGGGACTTTATCAATAGATTTGTATTCATTTACCTTGACGATATATTGATCTTTTCCAGGTCCAGTTCCGAACACGTTGCACACGTGCGGCGGGTGCTCGCGCGCCTCCTTGAGGACCAGATCTTTGTAAAAGGAGAGAAATGCAAGTTTCACCAAGACTCCTTCACCTTCCTGGGATATATCATTGAGCCAGGCAGGATCCGGGTAGACCCAACCAAGGTGCGAGCAGCATAGAGTGGCCCACTTCCTCAGGTTGTACGGACCTGCAACGCTTCCTTGGGTTAGCTAATTTCTATAGGAGGTTTATCTCAAATTACAGTAAAATTGCCCTGCCTCTCATCTACCTCACCTCACCCAATATGTCCTTTATAAGGTCCCAAGTGTCCGCCGTAGCATTCCAGTGCCTAAAGGACCTATTCTCCTCGGCCTCCGTCTTGATCCAGCCTGACCCTACCCAGCAATTCATCATTGAGGTCGATACGTCTGAGTCTGGAGTGGGTGCTGTGCTCTCCCAAAGGTCAGGTCTCGATAACAGACTGAACCCCTGCGCCGCCTTCTCCCGACGCTTGTCCCCAGCTGAAGACAATTATGATGTGGGGAACCATGAACTCCTGGCTGTCAAGCTGGCCCTGGAAGAGTGGAGACATTGGCTGGAAGGTGCCTCTCAGCCATTTGTAGCCGACTGACTACAAGTACCTGGCTTATATCCAGACAGCCAAGAGGTTAAACCCACGACAAGCTAGGTTTGCCCTCTTTTTCAGCCGCTTTAAGTTCCAACTCACCTATCGCCCAGGGTCGCGCAACACCAAGCATGACTCCTTATACTGCCAGTTTGTGTACCCCACCCACTCTGATGTGGATGACCCATTCTCCCCTCAGACTGTATGGTGGCTGGCATCACCTGGGAGGTACGTCACACTATTGAGGAGGTGCAAAAGGACAAGCCCGCACCGGACTCTGTGCTCCCCGACTGGATTTTTGTCCCCAGGTCTGCGGTCTCCACCGTCCTCAAGTGGGCCCATGGTTCAAAGCTCTCCTGCCACCCTAGAATCAGACACATGCTCTCCCTGGTCAGCAGACATTTCTGGTGGCAGACCTTGGATGCCCACATGAGGGAATTCATCTCGGCCTGTCCCACCTGCGCCCGGAGCAAGGCATCACATCAGCCTCCAGCTGGACTACTGCAACCCCTGCCAATACCTGGTAGACCCTGGTCTCACATTGAGGTGGACTCCCCGACTCTAATGGGATGACCACCGTTCTCATGATTGTGGGTTGCGTCTCGAAAGCCATTCGTATACTTGCTCTCCCTAAGCTTCCCATTGCCTTTGAGACCACCACCCTCCTAATAGAGAACGTTTTTCACATCCACGGCATCCCATCAGACATTGTTTCCAACAGAGGCCCTCAGTCTCAGGTGTGGCAGGATTTTTGTAAAGTGCTGTGAGCCACTGCTAACCAATTCTCTGGCTTCCATACACAAACCAATGGGCAGGCCGAGCGATCTAACCAGGACCTTGAGGCCACCCTCCGCTGGACGCCAGTGCTCCTGGAGCGCACTCTTGGTTTGGGTCGAATATGCGCATAACACCTTGGTCTCCTCCGCCACCGGATTGTCCTCATATGAGGCATCCCTGGGATATCAACCCTGCCTGTTCCCCGAACAGGAAATGGAACTGACCATCCCGTCAGTACAGGACCATTTCCGTCGCTGCCTTCGTCGTACCAGCCCCATTTACCTCCCTGGATAATCGGTATGGCTCTCCACTCAGGACTGAGTCCAGGAAGCTCGCCCGTAGATTTATTAGTCCTTATAAAATTGAGAAGGTCATCAGCCCTACCACTGTGTGCGTTAAGCTTCCCCGTACATCCCACTTTCCAAGTCTCCCAAGTCAAACTCGTCTCTTCATCCGACCTTGTGCCTCCACCCCCCACCCGGATGATTGACAGCCTACCAGTGTTAGGATCTGTGCCCTGGCCCGTGTTTTTCGTGACTTTTATTTTGAAGCCTTTGGATCCAAGATGGTGGCGCTCACCTGAGACTCGTTTTGGCTGTGATTATGGCTCTATTTAAGTTGAACATTTCTCTCAGCTCGTCGCGGGAGCATTAGCTGAGTTTTCCCTCCTGTTTTGGATGCACCTTTGTTCGCGGTTTTGCCCGCTGGATTGTTTATTTTTTCATCGCGGTTTCGCCCGCTGGATTATCACCTCTCTTTCGTCACGGTTTCGTCTGATGGACTATTGCCTTTTGGTGGTTTTGCCTGCCTGAACTCTCGCGGTCCGCGGTCCTCACTCACCTCGGTACGGCTGTGCGGCTGCGACTGCCATTTGTGAGTAATATAGTTGTCCCGTGTTGTGCACTGTGGCTTATTCGCTCCTGTACTAGCTGTTAGCTTAGCCTAGCACGCTACCCACTATTGCTACAGCTGCTGCTATTGCTACTGCTGCTGCTACTGCCATTGCTGTACTACTACTACTGTCGCTATTTTGCTACTGCTAATGCTATTGCTTATGCTATTGCTATCCTTGTAACTTTTACCCTCCGCCGTTTCTCGTTCGGCTTATTATACTCCCATACGCTTAGCGTTTGTTGATTAAGTCGCCGTTTTCGTCGGCGCCTTATTACGGCTTCTCATGCCACCTTATTTCCCCCCTCTGCCGTCTCTACGGCTTATTTGTTGCCTACTTACTAGCTTTAGCCTTTAGCACTTCGTTAGCTAGCTTCAGATGCCTTCTGTTTTCCGGTAGCTTCCTCTAGCCAGCAGTAGCCTTCCATAGCTCTCCCCTTTACCCAGCTATAGCCCTTCAGCTGTCTCCTTAGCCAGCATAGCCTCCAGTAGCATTCTCCCCCCTTGTCTCCTGCCATTTTGAGTTGTTGGTTCTTCCCTTTGTTGTTATTTTTCGTTACTGGTTTTTCCCCGTATAGCTTATCACGTATTGTTTTGTTATCATTGTCGCTATATTTCTATTGGTTGCTGTATTCTGTTGAGCTTGTTTGATCATTATTATTACCATTATTCCTCATCACCATTATTATTGTTCTTTCATCGTTGCTAATTGTCAGTGTTGGTATTATCGGCTTGCCTTTTGTCCTTTTTTTATGTTATCATTTCTCATGTCTATTGCTATGGTCATCATTACTATTTCTTAGCACCATTTGTTGTAGTTGCTGGGTGTTTTCGTGTACCTTTTCCCTAGGGGGGCTTATTTGTGTAGTTTGGTCCCTTTCTTGTTTGAGATATTCCCTTCAGAGCCTTTTGTTTGGTCATCTCTAATAAACTGTTTTCTTTTTGGACTGGAACCTGCATAATCGCCCTGCTCCCTCCTCCTTTCCGTCACTCGCACACCCACACATCCCTAACAGAATGCTCCCGCCAAACATGCAGACGGCGGGTTCCAGCCCTACTGAACCCCCACTCCAGCCGGAAAAGTTTAATGGGGACTCCAGCAAGTTCCAACATTTTTTTTGTGACATGCAAGGGGCTTGCCTGGATTATTATTCTTTTGCTGCAGAAAGCAACCGGCTGGCCTTCGTGGGGCTCCTACTGACTGGCCCGGCCTTGGACTGGGCCGCTGAGGCATGGCCCCAGTTTGAATCAGTACACTGTGACCAGCTTCTGAAGGCTCTCGGGGCCGAGTTTGCCCCCCAGTCGACACCGGTCCAGAGTCACAGCTGGGGTCAGGCGTGTGTGAGGTCAAGCTTCCCCGCCCTCGGCACCCACCTCCGCTTGCCTATCATCAACGGGACCCTCCGCTCAGGGGCTGCCGGAGGATCCCCACCATCATCAGGCCCAGGCCGGCACAGAAAGCGCTCACTCTGGAAACCGTCCAGAGCACACTGCTCACTCCGGAGACCATCCAAAGCGCTTCGCCCCCCGCTGAGGACGTCCAGAGCGCCACTTTGCTCGCCAGAGTCGTCCAGAGCGTTCCTTCCTCCGCTGAGGACGTCCAGAGCACCACTCCCCTCATCAAGAACGTCCCAAGCGCTTCTTCCTCCGCTGAGGATGCCCAGAGCGCTTCTTCCTCCGCTGAGGACGCCCAGAGTGCCACTTCACTTGTCAGGGTCGTCCAAGGCACCCCTCACTTCGCTGGGGATGTCCAGAACGCTTCTCCCCTCGCTGAGGGCGCCCTGGGCGCCACCTTGCTCGTCGCGGACGTCCTGGGCTCTTCTCCCTCTACGGAGGACTTCCGGAGAGGACGGGCTGGAGAAGCGCTGCTGGGTAATGCGTTCTGCCATCCTGGACTCAGCCCTTCTTGATGACTTTTATAGAGCTCACCCCGAAAAAAGGGCCCAGTTGTCGGGAGACAACCCTTAAGGGGGGCATGTCATGGGGTGTGCGCTCAGGGCTCAGTTATTTCCCCGTGTCTATGTATCACGTATTGTGCTGTGTTTTCTCACTACTGTTTCAGTGGGTTTGGAGACTACTAGTGGTGTGGAGTGGGAATTCCGCCAGCAGAGAAAGAGAGCCAATCGATCGCAGCGAGCAATCACTCCACAGCTGTGGCACATGTTTGGCAATCACTGTGCTCCTATTTTAGGCTGGTTTGAAACGTGGCTGGTTGCTGTTTCGTCAGCGTATTTCACGCTGGTATCACTTTTCCCTCGTGCGTTTGTTTTGCTTTTCTTGTACCCGCACTGTGTTCATTTTTTTATGCCGTACTAATGTGGATCTGTGTTCGCTTTCCCCTCAGCCTGCCGCAGTACTGGAGTTTCTTCCGCCTGCGACAAACGGCCTTTCTCTCCCAGTGGACTATAATCAAGCTCGCTGAGGACTGCAGCTCCATTCTTGCCCTAACCAGACCAGGATCGGTACACACAGCGACTCACCATACACAAGGCACGGAGCACGGACACTCACGCACCTTTCACATTCCACTGTAAATAAACTCCACTGCTTTACCTCATCCATACTCTGGACTTTTGTGTGATACGCTACACATTGGTTCGTTATTCCTTGCTTCCATCAGCCGTAACAAGTTCAAGTCAGAAACTAAACATATATACTTATATAAAACTTAATACTATGATTAAACAACATTAAAACCAATCAGAAAGTTTTTTGTTGAAGGGAAAACTTAATTGATGATGTAATTACTGATGCATTA
>JAJAGP010003605.1:25000-62500 GCA_025084515.1 Ancistrus triradiatus
AGCCGGACGGCACCACCGAGACTTGAACCGGGTCCATGTGACAGCGGGCTAGCATATTAAACCATGTCTTAATGTGGGATTAAGCTTATTACACAGTGTGAGGTGTTGCCTCACAGCTCCAGAGACCCAGGTTCAACTGGATTAAGTGCTCATAGAAAATGAATGAATGAATCTCCTAATACTTCTTGGAGACTGTGAATCCACATATGATGTCAGTGCATCGCAGATCCTCAACCATACTTAACAGTGGGGATTAGGCCCTTACTGTAGAACCATCCTTCTTTTTATCAATAATACATTGAATGCTTGTTACCAGAGAGCTCTATTTTGTAATACATGACCATAGGGCCAGTATTAAGTTCAATTAGAACTGCAGCTTCTTGCCTTAGAAGCTTCTTGCCAGGATTATGGAGGGTTCAGGTGCCTATCCCAGTAGCACCGAGAACAGGCATGGGTATTCCTTTCATTGTCCCCCTCCCACAAACCATCTTTGGACCCAGGCAGGGATCACTATTGCACAGCAGGGTTATCCATTGTCCTCTCCCTCAGGCAAGACTAATCACACCTTTAAAATGATTTGTTCTCATAAAGGAGGCGTCTATGTGTACCACCTCAAATAAGAAAAAGTTTGGATGGTATGGAAACTATATTTCATGTTTATTCTGGTGAAATTCATCTTATTTGTTAATAAACATTCATTTCAGGCCTGCAACACACTCCAAAAAAGTTGGGACAGGGGCAATTTATGGCTAGTAATGAGGAAAAAACTAAAAGATGATGTGATTTCGAACAGGTGACGACAACAGCAGGTTGTAATGATTTTCTTCAAAAGCAGGATCCATGAAAGGCTTCATGTTTGTAAAAGCCTCAAGAGTCTTTGAGAAGGAAAGGTAGGCAGATGATCTCCAGTTTGTCACCAAATCCATGAGAACATTTTTGAAATGTTTAAAACAATGTTCCTCAAAGAATTTTGATTGGACAGGATTTACATGTTACAGTGCATAATATCAATACACGATTCAAGGACAAGGGGTTACTTTATCAAACCTTTGTCGAGCTCTACAATACGGAGTTACATTCACAAATGCCACTTAAAACTTCACTGTGCAAAAAAAGAAGCTTTATGTTAACCATGTCCAGAGGTGGTGCCAACCTTTCTGGGATAGTAGGCAACTGGGTCAGATGAATTGTGGTCAGAGGAATCAGTATTCTGGATATTCTTTTTTGGAATAATGGATGCCATGTGCTTCGAACCAAAGACGAAAAGGACCATCCAGACTGTTAAGCAACAAGTCCAAAAGCCAGGGTCTGTCATGGTATGGGGTTGGGTCAGTGCCCTTGGTAAAGGTCATTTACACTTCTGTGATGGCAGCATTAATGCAGAAAAGTACACTGAGATTTTAAAGCAACATAAGCTGTCTTCAGGATGACATATTTTCCGTGCATTTATCAACAAGACTATGCAAAACCACATGCTGCACACATTACAAAAACATGGCTGTGGAAGAAAAGGATACGAGTATTGGACTGGCCTGTCTGCAGTCCTGACCTGTCCAGAAATGAAGTAGACCAGAACAAAAATGAAATATCTTAAATTCATACTGTCTGCAGTAAAATAAGTCAAAGTAACAGTAAGAACGCTGTTTTGTCTTTTACTTGCGTTTTCCATACTGTCCCAACATTTTTTTTTTTACTTGGAGTTGTAGATTTGGAGCCTTGAGGACTCACATGGATGATCTTTTAAGAGTTCTTAAGTTGCTTTACTTATGTTTTATCTATCAAAAAGGATTTCAAAGGATTTTTGTTAAACATTTGTAGTAAATCACCCACAGTGTGCATCTGAGAAAATCCCAAACACTAAAATGTTCCCAAGCAGTGTTTTGATGTTCATCGGTGCAATAACCATCAACCCCAATATGGCAAAGACAGCAGTAATCGTTACATGAATGGGGCCCTTGGTAGGCAGCCTACAAAGTGTGAATGGCAGCCAGCTTTGGAAACATGAATATGAATGATTATGAAAATGAAACCATCTGCTAGCTCTTCAGCATAAGAGGCCTCTCGTGATGCCACTCAGAATGAGAGCAATGAAGGGAGCACGAAGAGTCAAGAGGCATTTTCATATCACTCTGTACCATCTTTAAAAAGGATACCAATAATTACAGGAGTGACCATGTTAGAATGCTCATACTGTAGCTGCAAACCTACTCATTAAAATTACAGATACATAGATGTTTTCAATAAAAGACTTCATTAAAGCTGTATTTACTGAATACATAATAAAAGCACTATATAAGTAAAAACAGAGAATTCCATTCTTTTTTTTTCCAATTTTACCAAGGGTCCAAATAATTTTGTAATATAGCAACTGCATTGGCATTTTGGAAACACATGCTAAAAAATAAAACAAAAAAAACAAATCCAATATTGCTTTCAGATTAACCTAAAATTTTACTTTAATTTATCATTTTCATTCTTAAATCAGATCGACTTTTTATTACAAACATAAATACTAAATTAAAAGTGAACATTTTTATATCCATTTTTACCTGTAGTTTCTATAAGGGGTGCAAATACTTCTGGAGACCACTGTGTGACAGTCAAACAAGAAAAACAACGTAGTGTCAAAAAGAAAAAAAAGGAAAAAAAAGAAAAAACTACTACGACCTGCCTCTTTGGCACACTTGCTCTGAAAGTCCACGAGCCAAAATCGGCAATCCTGATAGCATCCACACACAAACGCATGCACACACACACACACACACACACACACACACACACACGCACACACACTTCCCCCGAGCTCTCAGCATCTCAGCGGCAGATTGCAGACTCAATTACTCCCCTGTCAGGTGATTATCCGCCGCTTGTAATGTAATCTTCCATTCACACGTAGCATATTTCAATTAAGGCAGAAAAAAATAAAACAAACGGCGCGCTGAAAGCTCGATCACCTCACCGCCGCCAAACGCCACTGACTGTACCAGAACAGCAGCTGAACGCAATTAAGCACCGGTTCCGAGCCAATTATGATCGCTCTCATGCCGGCGTTTATGCCACCAGCCGGGGAGTGTTCGGCAGGCGGAAAAAAATGATTTCACCACAATATGCTTGCTGTATGAGCTGTGCTGCTGCGCATGAGGATTGGCGGAGAGCCATTAGCCTGATAGGAAGCCATTATGGGCCCCTGGAAGGGCTGTATGGGAAGCTGTGGGAAGAGCCGTAACTCTACATGGCGGAGGGTGAGTGCATTAGCTTAGAGAGCGCGTACATCTATACATCAGGATCTATAACAAGAAGCAGGTTTAAAGGATACAAGGAATCACAACATGGACAGGCAATTAAGTAGGTGGTGGTATTTGTAATGGCGAGGCCTTACGGGCAGATAGGAGACAAGCGCAGGTTCAACAAAAATAACCATTCTTTTATTTTAACACATGCGAACATAAAACAGACATTAGCAACGAATGTCAAACATAAGCGGTTCTACCACAACTCGCACACACAAGCTGTCTTTTGCTACACCAAAATCAGAAGTGGGCTTACCGCCAGACGCGACACAAACGCAGAAAGACGAGCAGTCCGTGAATCCACAGAGAACCGGAACAGGGCACGAATCCACAGAAGCAGCCTATGCCGCAAAACAAAGTAATCCAAGGCAGTGGTTAACTGCCAAACGCTACAACAGTCGGAAGGTCTTTGATCAAAACAAATCCCTGCGCTGTTCTAGAGCTAGGGCCCTGCTTATATACAGTCTAAACCAGCTGTATCCACTTAGTCCAAGGGCCCTAGCTGCTTCTTCCAGAGCTCTGCTATCCGGTGGAGCACTATGAACGACACGGTCCGAACTAACATGTGGAGGTCTGGGGGGACCCGTGACATACTCCCCCCCATGGAGCCCGAGTCTGAACTAGGGCTCCTTTTAATGCCCCCCTCCACCGGGGCGCAATGGGGTTTCCTCTCCGGGCGTCTCCTGGGTACCAACGTGGGTGCTGACGTGGACTGGACAACCCCAGGAAGAGTCACATGGGAACAAGGGGCCTTCTGGCTGGCCTCACTGGAACATGTGACCTCCGGCAAGGCCTCACTGGAACATGCGGCCTCCGGCAAGGCCTCACTGGAACATGCAGTCTCTGCCAAAACCTCACTGGAACATGTGGCCTCCAGCATGGTCTCACTGGAACATGCGGCCTCCGGAAAGGCCTCACCGGAACATTCGACCTCCGGCAAGGCCTCACTGGAACATTCGGCCTCTGGCAAGGCCTCACTGGAACATTCGGCCTCTGGCAAGGCCTCTAGCACGGACGCCCCAGCCACAGACACTGGAATGGACACCCTTGGATCTGGCACGGGAACAGATATCCTCGGCACTTGCACGGAAACAGAAACTGACGCCCTCGGCACTGGCACATGAACAGACACCCTCAGTGCTGGCACAGGAATGAGAACAGACGCCCTTGGCGCTGGCACAGGAACAGACGCCCTCTGCGCTGGCACAGGAACTGGAACAGACACCCTTGGCGCTGGCACAGGAACTGGAACAGACACCCTTGGCAATGGTACAGGAACAGACGCCCTCGGCACTGACGCAGGAACTGCAACAGACGCCCCCGGTGCTGGCACAGGAACAGATGACCTTGGCGCTGGCACGGGAACTGTCGTCCTCGGCGGCAATGTCCGTAGTGCAGGGACCGGTGCAAGTGACCGTGGCACTGGGGTCTGCGCAAAAATCTGTGGCACTGGGCTCAGCGTAGTGAGCCTCTGTACAGGGCCACCGTGCTCAGACACAGAGCTAACGATTCAGACACGAAACCAACAGACTCGGGATCAGAGCTAACCTGCTCGACTACAGAACCAGAAGGTGCGGCATGCTCGGATACAGAACTACACGAAGCTAACCATTCAAATACAGAATCAACCAACTCAGGATCGGAGCTAACATGCTCGAGTACAGAAAGAGGGCGCGGCGCTCTCAGATAAGGAAACTATACGAAGCTGACGATTCTAATACAGAACTAACAAACTCAGATACAGCATTAACATGCTTGGACTCGAAACCATAGGGTGCGGCGGGCTCAGATACGAAACTAATGAACTCAGGTACTGAGCTACAGAGCGCTAACTGCTCATCTACTGAGCTATGGGTTAGGGTTAGGGTTAGGGTTACTGAGCAGTTAGCTACACCAAAAACAGAAGCAGGCTTACCACCAGACGTGACACAAGCGCGGAAAGACGAGCAGTCCGTGAATCCACAGAGAACCGGAACAGGGCACGAATCCACAGAAGTGTCCTATGCCGCAAAACAAAATAATCCAGGAGAATACTGTGTATACTGCATATACTATGTATCGCTTGCCCGGGAAAATTTTTAATTCTGAATCAGAGTACAGTTTCTGCAGAATGGGTATTTATGTTTATTACCGGATCCCCATCGGTAGTACCTGTACTAGTATTGCTAATAGTTGCAGTAGTAGTTTTATTAATAGTATATCACTAGTAAGGTCAAAGTCAGATTTATTTCTATAGTGCTTCTTACAATGGAGCATTGTCTCAAAGCAAATTTACAATTTTATATTGTCTCCTATTATCTAGGGCCAAAGCCCAAACTGAGAAAGCCTAGTGGCAGGAGAAGTGGCATGGAAAAACTCCCTAAACAATATAGTATAGGGAGTAGGAAGAAACCTTGGGAGGACCAAGATTCAAAAAGGGACTCGACCTAATTTGGTGGCTTAGATGATATATGTAAGAATTACACGAAGTTCATTAATACGTTTATAATAACAGTTTAAATAAACATAAACTAAATAAATTACCAGATATAACATATGTAAAGAAAATATGACAATTAAACGAAATTTATGTAGACTAATAAAGTCCAGATAATATAATATTATGAAAACTATTAAACAAGAAACAATGTTTTATTTAGTGAAAGAGAGCAAAAGAGAGCAAAGACAAATTTCTCATTCTTTTTTTGATATTTTTAAATAAAGCATCTGCATTGGTATTTTAGAAATAAAGTGCTAAACATTTTTAAAACTGAAAAAGAATCCAATTATTGCCTTAAAATTAACCTCACATTAAATTTTTATTAATATTTTATATTCTTAAATCATGTCGATTTTGTATGGACAAAAAGAATAAACAATTTTTATTACTAAAGACATATTACAAATAAAGATACTAGTAGAAGTTTTGGTGGCAAGTAAGAAATCAGTAATATTACTCGTTGGAGTGGTGACAATGGTGGTGAGTAGGCCAATTAATAATCATAGTATTACTAGTGTCACTAATAGTAGTATACTATTATACTATACTAGTATACTGCTAGTATAACAAGTAGTGTTTCTCCCGTTTAATCCTGGAAAGGGTCGCAGTAGAACCGGTGCCTAGCTAGCAGCATAGGGCACAAGGCAGGAACAACCCGAAACAGGGCGCCAATCAATCATAGGACAAAAACACACTAGGGCAACTTTAGTGAAATCAATTAACCCAAAGCTTGTCTTTGGACTTTAATGGGAGGAAACCAGAGCGCCTGGAGTAAGCCCATATGGACATGGTGAGGACATGCAGACTCCACACAGAATAGACCCAGACCCCTCCACCAGACATTTCTAGTATCATTTCTAGAACCAAAGTATTATTATTAGTGATAGTATTAGTTGTTGTGGCAGTACCATTAATAGTAATAATATTATTAATGGGCGTAGTACTACTAATAGTTACACTCACTGGCCACTTCATTATGCTATGCCTTGCTAGTATCAGGTTGAACCCCTTTTGCCTTCAGAACTTCCATAATTCTTCATGCCATAAATTCAACAAGCTTCTGAAAATATTCCTGAGATTTTGGTCCATAATGACATGATAGCATCACACAGTTGCTGCAAATTTGCCGGCTGCACATCCGTGATGCACAGCTCCTGTTCCACCACATCCCAAAGGTGCTCTGTTGGATTGAGATCTGGTGACTGTGGAGGCCATTAGAGTACAGTGAACTCATTGTCATGTTCAAGAAACCAGTTTGAGATGATCTTTGTGATATGGTGCGTTATCCTGCTAGATGTAGCCATCAAAAGATGGTACAAGATGGCCCAAAGTGTGCCAAAATATCCCTCACACCATTACACCACTACCAGCCTGAACCTTTGATGCAGGGTATGATGGATCCTTGCTGTTATGTTGTTTAAGCCAAATTCTGACCCTTCCATCTGATGTCACAGCAGACATCAAGACCTATCAGACCAGGCAACATGTGAACTGTAGCTTCTATTGCCTGTTCATAGCCGACAGGAGTACCTGGTGTGGTCTGCTGCTGCTGTAGCCCATCTGCTTCAAGATTCGATGTGTTGTGCATTCAGAGATGCTCTTCTGCGTAATTCGGTTGTAACAAGTGATTATTTGAGTTACTGTTGCCTTTCTATCAGCTGAAACCTTTTTCAAACCATTTTCTACGAACAATAGAGCTGGCTGTGCAGGCAAATCCCAGTAGATCAGCTGTTTCTGAAATACTCAGACCAGCCTGTCTAGCACCAACAACCATGCCACGTTTGAAGTCACTTAAATTACCTTTCGCCCCCATTCCGATGCTTAGTTTGAACTACGGCTGGTCATATTGACCCTGTCCACATGCCTAAATGCATTTCTGCCATGTGATCGGCTGATTAGATATTTGTGTTAATGAGCATTTGAACAGGTGTACCTAATAAAGTGAAAGGCGGGTGTACAATAGTAGTAGTGTTGTAACCTATTTAATGTATGCTAATTATGATAGAAAATAAGCTAAATAAATGTAGAATAATCATTTATTCTATTGGCTGCTTTCTGTTGGGACATGGCTGCATTCAACCCATACCTTAACTTTCAGTTTTGTAAAATAATTTAACATAAAGGTAATGTACGTAAATGTTTTAAATTAAAATGATTAAGATTTATTCTACTCCATGGTTTTAGGTCAATACCAAAAGTTAATTAACTTAATTAAGCCACGCCCCTGCCTTTTTATAGCAGGCTGTTAATGTGAAGTGAAGTAAATGTGTAACAATGTCTGAAAATCATCTTAAGTCATCTTAATAACTGTCACTACACATCTTTTCAGCAATTAACTAAAGTTGTTAATTAGAGTTTCATGATTTTATATGTGTTAGTGTTTAAGGCTGAGTTTGATAGTCAGGTAGTGACTGTCATTAGCTTTTGTGAGCTCAAAGTTAAATTTGAAAAAACATACCAACTTTAGATGTCTGGATGTGGACTCCACATCCCCCCATCCACACACACACACACACACAGACACACACACACACACACACACACACACACACAAAATACATGCAAATTCATACAATCACGAGTGACATGCTGTTTTGCAACCACAGACACTTTCCTCTTTTAAAAAAGACATAGAACTCTTGCATAAAGCCTGGCGGAGTGGGACGTGGTGTGGCGCTGGTGTGAATGTCCTGCAGCAGAACAAATATAATAATGCATTAGGGGTGATGAATGCGCTGGTACACACCTCAGCTGCGGTTCAGGACGCACTCTGATCTTTTCTATTGTATGGGATTGCTGCGTCTGGGCTGCATTCTAACCCCTGTGTTGGGAGATGAGCGATGGGCGTCTTGTAAACAAGTGACAAGCGTCCCAGGTGACAATTCCTAATCCATCATAGGCCTGTCAGCTCCGGCCGAGGGGGGGCAACGGGGGTAAAGAGAACGAGAATGAGCAGGGTGAAGGCAGCTGCTACATGCCAATCCACATCATAATGTGACGGGATGTTCACCAGAGCTCCGAGGTTCAGAGAGAGAAAATCTCATGAAACTTAAACACATGCCTGCTGAATAGAGGATTTATACATCTATGAATTGTTTGGCCTGTGGAAACAGCTTGGTCATGCAAACAGCCTATATCTGCTACAACTATTCTACTTAAATGTAGTTATTAATAAAATTTCCTAGTAAGTAACACAAATCTAGCCCCTTTTTAGGTGAGCTCAAGCAGCCCTAAAAAGAAGAGTAAAAAATCATTTATATAAGATGAAAAAAGTAAAAAGCATTGTATGAAACCAAAGTAGATGGATTAAACATAATATTTTTAAAAATAAAGAGCAAAAAGTAATTGTTGTTTTTTAAAGCGACCTTTGTCTCTGATAAGAAGAAAAAATGTTTAAATGACTATATATTGTTTAAACATAAAATATACAAAAATACAGCAGTCTCCCCTTGCCTCGAAAATGGTATGATCCACCTTCTCTCTCTTTCACAAATGTGGGAATGATCGTCGCTGGCTGCTCAGCACCCCTAAAGCTCGGATCCTAGACTCACCCCTGGCTATGTCCAATAGTCCTTTTTTAGTTCTACAAATCCTTTTAATTCTGTATCACTAATAAGTACCACTTTGTTACTTTGTAAACACAATGTGCTTCTACCATTAGACAAGGTGTCCCACAAGTTTCAGTGCTGGGCCCTCTTGCTATTTTTATTTTTATTTTTATTTAAGTGACACATTTGACATTTTAACCCATTTCACACTTGGGTATTGTTTGATATGAATCCTGTAGTTTTGTTAAATACCAAATTATTACATTAGTAAACATAAATGAAACTTTATTCTCATGAATTTGTTTCTCTGAATCCTAGACCTATATTACACAAGCCGGTGACATGTCTGTTTTTGAAATGTGATATTGTGGGACTGATTGTTCTAAAGCACAATTATTAAGTAACAGAAAAGCCTGTTTTAAGTATACAGCTTTCATACATATGGACTCTAGAGGAGGCATTTTGGGTTAGGGGTGGAGTGATGCTAAATGTACAGTGAGTGTTTCAGAATTGTTTCTGTCTGAGTTTCTGAACTTTTGACTCCTCGTGACTCTGCCTGGTATATGAGTGAAAGGTCCTAGACGATCCACACTTCCTCTGAACAGCCTGGCAATGCATAATCACTGTGTGTGTGTGTGTGTGTGTGTGTGTGTGTGTGTGTGCTTTCTCACTTCGGAGTAGTATACAGACTTCCTATTCACTCCACTGAATCTGGTATCATCCCATTACAACCTACAGACGTTTTGGCACCACTGGGCACATCAATTTGTGTTTATTTTGTTTATGGATGTACTTAAAGCAAGGAACATATGTATGACATATCTAACATTTTAACCTACATATATCACTAGACCAAGAGGGTCTAGTGACCAAGAGTCAATAGTGGGTGACCAAGAGGGTCTGGTGTCAAAGGTGTCAAAAATTATTTAAACCAGTTGTACACCAGCTGTATCACAGAAATCCACCCTGTATACCCTGTCAGTCCAGGACACACTCTCCAGACTGGCATGCTTATTTTGTGGTTGACAGAACCCCAGGACCTGGAGCTGTGCAGCACCGCTGTGAACCCTTTTATTTTATGTAGCGTTTGCACTTAAATCCATCCTGACTTCGATCAGATAAAAAGCATTTCAGAACAAATCCTCCTCAGATAAACGTGGTGTGTAATGTATATGAATCCGTACAGAAGCTGGATGTACTCTTGAGTTGAACCTGCCACCTTCTGGCCATTGTCATACGCTTCATTTCTGCCTGTCACCCGGGCGAAATGGAAACACTCTTAACCCTCCCAAATGACCACCCTCACCCCCCTAACACCCCCCTCCATCCACGTTCTTTTAAACACTGAAGGTCAGCAGGGACAAAGAGGGGCCATCCAGAGAGACCGAAAGCAAGACGCTCAAGCGAGAGAGGAAGGAGTGAGAAGAAAAATCAATAGAAGCATAAAATTGATTTAGCGCGTGTCATAAAACATAAGTAAGTGCTCAGAGATGGAGCGAAGCCGAGGCTCGATTCAATCTGCGCAAAGAGCTACACTGTACTGATGAAGTGATCTGACTGAGAGAGAGAGAGAGAGAGGCCGAGCGAGAAAGCTCGAGAGAGAGCTAGAGACAGTGAGCAAAACAATAAAACATAAGGGCCGACACTTAATTGTCATATTAAAGACTCTGGTCTCCTGATCCCATTCATCATCCGCCAAACGGCTGCTGGAATCAAATCACAATTAAAATCTGCTCAATATCGTAATAGACGCTCGAGCATTATTTTATCACTATTATTTTTCCCCCATCGATTCTCCGCTCCATAAATCAGAAAATGTAATGCTTTATGGCTGTAGGATTATGGTTTTATGTAGCTAATGTGGCAGAACGGACCCATTTACACACAGGCCTCTGCTGAATTGAGACACAGCCTACACAGCGGCTTACGCTAAAGTAAACACGTACACTTCATACGGCCAAATTTAGGGCTGCATGAATACCAATAATGCACTCATGTAGACGTCTTCAAATGATGTAGATTTCACAACGACTTGTACTACACATGGCAAAAATTTTCCTTTAGGAAATGCCTGAGACTTGGGGCATTCCTAAAAGTTCTATTGAGGTTTTGCTTCATAAATTTGCATAGTGAAACTGTGGTAGTTGTGGCAGTCTGTAAACATTTTTATATTTTCCTTTACAGGATGTTTAATACTAGAATGAAACAGATATAAAGTGGTGCAACTATTTGTCTGAGGCTCAAAATCAGAACATCAGAACAGCTTTTCCGGCAAAAAACAGAACTGGGACTGTGGTAGCCTAGCAGTTATTGTATTGTTCTGGGCTGTGGACCAGGACGTCCAAATCCCACCTCTGCCAAGCAGTCACTGTTTGGTCCTTGAGCAAGGCCCTTAACTCACTGAAAGATTGTATCAATTGTAAGTCACGCTGGATAGAACCCATAAACCTGATGAGGAAAAGTTTAAGTGTTAAAAAATTAAGGTTACTGATATTCTGGCTGTTTAACACTAACAAAAAGTTTCAGTATCAGTAATGGCAAGCACCAAAATACAGAGTACTCCTACTTGTATTCAATCTGAAAAAATGGTATTGATGCATCCCTCCCCAAAAGTATGTGGACACACAAACAGTAATATGGTTCAAACTGAAGAGTTCAGATTTTTGGAACTCTTTTCCATTAATCCATTAACTAAAATCACTGTTACAGTGAAGTGGAACCCATAGGCATAGTTTTGTGCGGGGAGGACGTGTCCCTCTCAAAGTTTGGAGGAGGTAAAATGTCCCAATATTTCCTGCCCACAACATCTTTGAAAGTACGTTTTTTAGTAGTGTGATGTGTTTTTTCTTGGCTGCTATATTTGGCCCAAATTATTATTATTGTTTTTAAATCATGTTATTTGCGTGAAATTTTGGAAGGAGGGATTGTGGAGGGAGGAAGGCAGAGTTGATGGTTCACCTGCCAGTAAGCACTCAGCTCTCCCATAGCATAAACGCTCAGCTCTCATGAGGATGAGGAGTGAGAGCTGTAAGAGAGACTGTTAGAGTCGTACAGATAAAAAAGTTGTTACTAGATGGGATTAGTGCACTGTGTAAATAAAGCAGTTTTTTCCACACGCATTTCTGACAGATGGGGAATGCAGTGTTAATTCTTTAGCATACTAGCTCCACTTTTCAAACATTTCACAGCTAATTAAACTGAAAGTGCTATCTGTAATAATGTAACACTGATGACTGGAATATCATTTAAATTTAAAATATACTCATAATAAATATATATTCATATTCAAGGTACAATGTTTGGCTTATAAAATGGCAATTTTTGTAGCATATCCTATGTTTTATTTAACATTAAACATGGGCGGTACATTGGTTTGTTGGGTAGTACCGACCCAAGCACAGCAAGGTCCTGGGTTCAATCCCAGGGTGGAGCAGCCTGGTCCTTTCTGTGTGGAGTCTGCATGTCCTCCCTGTGTCCGTGTGTCCTCCCTCAGTCCAGATTAGGTTAATTGATTACTCTAAATTGGCATTTTGTGTGTGTGTGGTGCTGAAATATAACCATTGATCCTCACAGTGACGTTAAATAAACCAAATAAAAAAACAAACAAACATAAACCACTACTTATATGCTGCATTAGGTTTGGTGGTGTCAGCAGTGCACCCCCCAAAAAAAAAAAATTAATGAAATGAATTCTACACCACTGGTGGAAACATCTAACGGATTGTAATCGGTTAATTGGTTCATCAGAAGTTAAAATAGTGGCTTGACCGACCATCATTGGACTCTGGAGCTGTTAAGAGCCACTGTGTTGTATTACGAACCTTCACTTACTGACTCTTTAATCTGGATTTAGTAATTCCAGAAGACCTCCACCAGCACAAACACAGTGCCAACGATAATGACTGGCGGAGTATGAATTGGAAATAATGACCTAGAGCTGGTTTTGGTTACTGGATTCCAGTTCCAGCGAAGGAAATCTATATATAAGATTCAGAATTGCGTCTCCATGTTTGGATCAAGATAACATGTTTGGTGAAGACTGTGTAAAATAGTGGCATGGGAAACTTTCTAATAAGCCCCCTGGTAGCCTATTATCTGTGAGCTGAGTGGGGCTTTGCCTCTGTAACTTGAGCAGGGTTTTGTTCATTTTGGCACCCAATTAGCACTACGCCAGCATGCCACTAATACAGTTCCAATATGGCATCACATCATAACGCATATAAGCAAGTCAAGTTGGTGTGTTATATAGATGTAAATGCGTATTTAACACAGCGTTTATGGTTAAACCCTCTGCCTCCTGACAGCCTGAGCGATGTACAGAGAATAAAGTGATAGAAAAGAGAGAGAGAGAGAAGTGAAGCCACTTGAGCGAGCAAGAAGACCAGCGAGGCGTGATTGAACAATCCCATTCCCAGGCCCTTTTCTTAGACAACGGGCAGCGGGCGTATGAAGATTGATACGGCAGTGCTCGCCTCGCTTTGCTGGATCATCAAACGGATTGATATTATACTCCCTCTCTGGATGAAGACAAAGTAAGTGTTATCATACTCAATAGACGGCCTTGTCAGGGCCGGAAAATCAGGCCGTGTCGCTGGTTACAGGAGCGTGGCGCAGACTGTCACGCGGATTTATCACGCCGCGCCAGGACCGAATTACACACCCGCCGACTGAATTACACACACGTGGCGGAGGCGTCATCCATCGCCACTTTGTCATGGTCCATATCTGCAGAGGAACTCACGTCCACTCATACTGATCTCCAGGATAAAGATGGAGCTCAAGCTGGGATTTACAGCAGGAGCATCAAAAATTAAGCGCAGAAATTTGTGCCTACAGTAAATATAGTCAATCTTCAGCTGTGCAGGACAACACAAGTCACCTTTATTTGTAAAGTGCTTTTTACAGTATGCTCATCCAGGGCAGAAGTGACAAGGTAAAACTTCTTGAATGTGATTTTGACCAACACTCACAACAGACTTATACAGTTATACAGGATGAGAGCCACGTTCAAGGACTCAGCAGTGGCAGTATAGAAATTCATGGAATGGAAACTCACAACCTTCCAATTAGTCCAGAGCTTTAACTATGTAAGGAGAGTTTCAAATGTACACTTTACAGACTGTATAAATGTCTCATACTTAAGTTTGGTGCCTGCAAATGTTAACTGAAAAGGGACGTTAACAGGACTGTGGTAGGTACCTAGCGGGTAAGGTGCTGGACTATGGACCAGAAGGTCCAGGGCTCAAATCCCACCTCTACCAAGCTGCCACTGTTGGGTCCTTGAGCAAAACCCTTAACCCACAAGTGCTTGGATTGTAAGACTATCAATTGTAAGTCGCTCTGGATAAGGGCGTCTGCTAAATTCTGTAAACCTGGGGTCCCAAGGCTGTAGGCCAAGCTTTAGACTTACACAACAATATCCATATATCCAAATTATAATAGTCAATAAAACTCTGTCTTTTAACTCTTGCCATTGTGGCATAAACAGGTTTAGCATGTGGAACTTTACATACTTTTTGTCATATTTTGTTTACATACAAAGAATCAGCATTATATTATCTGATAAAATTTAACATTAATTATGTTTTATATTATGTATTTTTCTAATAAACATTATTTAATTATATTAACACAAATTATTATACAGTCATTAAAAAAATTATTTCAGCATTATTTTGTAATAAAATTTAAAAAAACTCTGTTTATGTTATTATATTTTAAATAGACATTATTTCGTTTTTTTTATTTTTTTTTAACAGACAATACATTTATAATAATATAATATTATAATGATTATTATTCTTATTTACATTTTAATGTGTCATTTTACTGATACACTGTGTATTATTCAGAAAATACTTTCAAATATTGTAATGTCACAAATGAACTCAGATGCCGAAGTGTTTACGAAGGATTCTTCGAGAAGCAAATCAGCAGAATGTGAAAGTTCTTATGAGGATGTTTCTGGATGTCCTTCAGAGAAGCGACGTGTGAAATATTCAACAATATGAAGCTTATTGGAGGTCACATGAATGTAGTAACATGGGTACTACCCTACCGTTCTAGACAGTGTGTATGGTTTAGCAAGGTGTGTGTGTGTGTGTATGTGAAGTGGTGTGTGTGTGGTGTGTGTGTGTGTGTGTGTGTGTTGTACAAACCCCGGCCCTATAAAGCGCACGAGAACATCCGTCGCTAACTGTCTGACATTATGGGATGTGCAGCAGGACGCCAGGCCTCTCTAATATAAGCAGTGTGTGTCTCTGTGGAGCCGCTTTATGGCACTCGTAAAGCTGCCAGTCACCTCAGCCTCGTTCTCCCTGTAAAAACCACATCTGGGAAAACTGGCGCTTTACAACGCAGGTTTTTTTTTCTTCTCACATCCATCATCCTAAACGCCCTCCGGGATCAGCCGACAATGGATTGGGGTAGTTGGGGGGATAGCTGTGTAATATTAGCGTCGAGATCTCAATCCGAAACTATGTGCATTAACCCTTAGAGGGCGCCGATCACACCCGCGTGTTTGTCACATTTTTTTTCAGTCAATGGGTATTCTAAGAAACGTGCTGTTTCAGAGCTGTTGTTTGGTGTTGATGGCACCAAGCCTTGTTACTTTAGCTTTTTTCTATTTATTTATCTATTTAATCTGTCTATTTATTTTTCTTTTTTATTTAGGCAATTCTTGTCAGGCACCTAATGAAGCGCCAGTCGGAATACTAGGTTTATACTTGACACACTGTAAGCCCAAAATGATGCTAACATGGTGGTTCCACCTGTCGCATTGTGTAACTGTGTGCACCTCTCAGTTTTTGTAGCCTGGCGCTCACAACGCGTGCAGCGCATCACAAATTTAGAGGAGCTCTTGCAGAGCAGGTACGTCTTTACGGGCATCATCTGCGACACTCTTTAGAATTTTCTAGATTTCTGCATAAATATGACCTAAAACATCATCAGATTTGCACACAAGTCCTAAAAGTAGATAAAGAGAACCAAATTCAACAAATGAAACAAAAATATTATACTTGGTCGTTTATTTATTGAGGAAAATGATCCAATATTAGATATTAGTGAGTGGCAAAAGTGTGTGAACCTCTAGGATTAGCAGTTAATTTGAAGGTGAGATTAGAGTCAGGTGTTTTCAAGCAATGGGATGACAATCAGGTGTGAGTGGGCACCCTGTTTTATTTAAAGACCAGAGATCTATCAAAGTCTGCTCTCACAACATGTTTGTGGAAGTGTATCAGAGTACGAACAAAAGAGATTTCTGAGGACCTCAGAGTTGTTATGCTCATCAGGCTGGAAAAGGTTACAAAACCATCTCTAAAGAGTTTCAGACTCCAATCCAATCCCCAGTCAGACAGATTGTGTACAAATGGAGGAAATTCAAGAAAATTGTTACCCTCCCCAGAGAGTGGCCAACCAACAAAGATCACTCCAAGAGCAAGGAAGTGTAATCGTTTGGCAAGGTCACAAGGGACCCCCAGGGTAACTTTGGTCACCCAAAAACAAGCAAGATTTCTGGCTCTCACAGACCTGTAACTTCTTCTTTTAAGAAGCTCTTCTGTCCTCCACTCGTTACCTGTATTAATGTCACCTGTTTTTGATCTCGTTATTGTATACAAGACACCTGTCCACAGCCTCAAACAGTCAGGACTCCAAACTCAACCATGGCCAAGACCAAAGAGCTGTCGAAGGACACCAGGAAGAAAATTATAGACCTGCACCAGGCTGGGGGAAGAGTTGAATCTACAATTTGGCAAGCGGGTTGGTGTGAAATAAATCAACGTTGGGAGCAATTGTAAGAAAATGGAAGACATACAAGACCACTGAATAATCTCCCTCGATCTGGGGGCCAAGCAGGCAAGCAGGCTGGTGTGGGTAAAATAATGTGGGAGCAAAACTGTCCCAAAACTGGATGGAAATACAAGACCACTGACAATCTTTCTCACAAGGGGGCCCCACAAAGTATTGAGCTCCCTTTTGTTATTGACCAATTACTAGCATGGTTCCACCATTATTTACAATTAAATTCTTTAGAAAATCCTACAATGTGATTTCCTGGATTTTTTTTTCTCGTTTTGTCTTTCATAGTTGAAGTGTACCTATTACAGACCTCTCTCATTTTTCTAAGTAGGAGAACTTGCACAATCATGGCTGACTAAATACTTTATTGCCCACATTGTAAGAACCTTATCCCATCTGTGAAACATGGTGGTGGTAGTATCATGGTTTGGGCCTGTTTTGCTGCATCTGGGCAGGACGGCTTTCCATCATTGATGGAACAATGAATTCTGAATTATATCAGAGAATTCTAAAGGAGAATATCAGGACATCTGTCCATGAACTGAATCTCAAGAGAAGGTGGGTCATGCAGCAAGACAACGCCCGTAAGCACACAAGCCGTTCTACCAAACAATGGTTAAAGAATAATAAAGTTCATGTTTTGGAATGGCCAAGTCAAAAGTCCTGACCTTAATCCAATCGAAATGTTGTGGAAGGACCTGAAGACGAGCAGCTAATGTGAGGAAACCCACCAAAATTCAGAGCTGAAGCTGTTCTGTACGGAGGATTGGCTAAAATTCCTCCAAGCCGGTGTGCAGGACTGATATTACAGGAAAACGTTTAGCTGCAGTTATGCTGCAGGGGGGGTCACACCAGATACTGAAAGCAAAGGTTCAACATACTTTTGCCCTCCCACTAATATGTAATATTGGATCATTTTCCTCAATAAATAAATGACCAAGTATAATATTTTTGTCCCATTTCTTTAACTGGGTTCTCTTTATCTACTTTAGGACTCGTGGCAAATCTGATGATGTTTTAGGTCATTTTTATGCAGAAATATAGAACATTCTAAAAGGGTTCAAACAAACTTTCAAGCATCACTGTATACACCTTATACTGTTATTATTAATATGCTGATGCTGAACTTCTATTTTCGTGATAAATAGCAACATAATATATACTGTATATTAAAAAACTATATAAGAATTGTTTAAGAGAGAAAATGCTCAAAAAGTTTGTGAATCCGCAGTTTGTCCGACTAAAATGCAACGATTTTTGCAGATGATTCATGTAGTTGTAGCCTCAGTGTCATGGATCTGTACCTCTTACCCTCAATAAAAATGTTTCAAAAATGAGTAAGACAGGATTTATAGAAATACTTTTACATTTCTACTTTAAGTACATTTAGTAGCAGGTAGTTTTATACCTCTACTTGGGTAAAAGCCATAACAGAAGACATATTTCAGCTTTTATTTTGGTATTTGCTTTTTATCAAATGAGTACTACTGTTACTTAAGTAAAGAACCTGTGTACTTCTCCCACCTCTGACAGAAGCCTCTTCATCTGTGCCTGTAAAGATTAATTTATTTCTGACCACAGTTAACTCTGGTCCATAAACTACTGTACTGGTCTGCACAGACACTGCATAAGGAAATGTGTATGAAGTTAGTCATCATGTTGTCATCATGCTTTCTAACGCTAGCTGTCAAACCATCATCGCCCAAACCTCTCGTGACACAGGCTACAAGGAAGATGGATCATGCAGCTATAGAGACAGAGTTCAAGCATGACCCCAGTCACACCCTGTCCCCACCTTCCCCCAAAGTTCCCCGCTCTCCATGCAGACTGACATCGAGCCAATCACCCCACCATTCCAGGTCAGTGATTTGACAGGGGCACATCATAACCAGCAGCTGGTGGCAGGGTGTAACTTGTTTTTACTCTTAAACCTGGGACACTGGAAGTTCCTAAATGTAAAAGGCCCCATATGGGGCACACCCTTTGTACTCAATATGCGGATATTAGCATACTGATGGGCCAAAACATCTGACCACTCACAAACTGAATAAAGAAAAATGATTATCTCATTACATCTGTACACGTTAAGCTCCAGGTTGGATTAGATGGAAAGTGAGAATTTGGTTCTCGTAGTCGACATGTTGAATGCGGGACAAATGGACAGGAGTTAAAGCCTGAGCGACTTTGAGTGCCAAATAGTTATTGCCAGACATCTAGTTCAGAGCATCTCTAAACTCCAACAATATCAGTGAAATGCAGTGAAGGCCGTTCCTACAAAAACAAGAATGGTCACTTTGGGAACACTCCTACTATTTGATTGGCTCATGTGGCCAGCTGGAATACCACACATGAAGAATGCGGCATGAAATTAGCATATTTTAGCTCAAGCAAATGGTTTACGTATGAATGCAGTAAACATTGATTGGGAGAATATCAAGTGGTCAGATGAAACCAAAATAGAACCGTTTAGTAAAAACTCAACTAGTGTTTTTCACCCATACCTACTGTGGGCATGGGTGTGGAAACATCATGCTTTGGGGATGTTTTTGTGCAAAGTGGACAGGACGACTGATCCGTGTTAAGGGAAGAATGAACGGGGCCATGTATCGTGAGAGTTTAAGCCAAAACCTCCTTCCATCAGTGAGAGCATTGAAGATGGAATGTGGCTGGGTCTTCCAGCATGACAATGATCCCAAACACACCACTCGGGCAACAAAGGAGTGGCTCCGTAAAAAGCATTTCAAGGTCCTGGAGTGGCCTAGCCAGTCTCCAGACCTCAACCCCATAGAAACTTTGTGGAGGGAGTTGAAAGTCCATGTTGCCCAGCGACAGCCCCAAAACATCACTGCTCTAGAGAAGATCTGCATGGAGGAATGGGCCAAAATACCAGCTACAGTGTGCAAACCTGGTGCAGACTTACAGGAAACGTTTGACCTCTGTCATTGCCAACAAAGGTTATGTTACAAAGTATTGAGTTGAAACTTTTGAACTTTTGTTATTGACCAAATACTTATTTTCCACCATACTTTACAATTGAATTCTTTAAAAATCCTACAATCTGATTTGCTGGATTCTTTTTCTCATTTTGTCTCTCATAGTTGAAGTGTAGCTATGATGAAAATTACAGACCTCTCTCATCTTTCTAAGTAGGAGAACTTGCACAATCAGTGGCTGACTAAATACTTTTTTGCCCCACTGTATATATATATATATTACATGAGACTTGGAGAATATGAGCAAGTCTCTTGGTGTTAGTCACCGAAGGTTCTCCAGAAGTTACCAGCATGGCATCCTCAGTCAACAGGAGGAGAGAAGAGGGAGTTAGTGTCCTCTGATGCAGTCTAAGCAAAGGCATGAGGACCAAAACTGGTGCCAGAAGAACATCTTAGGGTGAGGCTATTGTAACTCCATACTGGAGTCCCTTCTTTTTAAATCCACATGGCCACATATAGACACTGGAATATGTTAAAGCAAAGCTTAATCCATTTGCAATACATAATTTCACCCATATTGTGAATAAACAAACTTTAATAAATATGTTCATGTCTAAATAATTTACATAATTAGAGAATCACAGAGCACAGCAGCACCAAAAGCAAAACTAAGCTCATAAAGCTGAACTAAGATAAACATTTTGTAATGTTATTTTTTTGGGCTCATACTCCCTCTGGACAGAAGTGCCTCTCTGTCATTAGTTTATATGTGAATTCAAAAGGAGTCTGCTTACACTAGTGCAGCTTCGAGCATAAAGAGTAACTGTGTTAAGAGCTGTTTCACTGTCCATTGACATTATGACTGAACTAAACTCCATCAGGTCTTTATTGTTCAAATACCAAGAGAATGCTACCCAAACATTCCTCATAGTCTTTGACTCTTGTAATAAAAATGTGTGTGAAACTTATTTCCACAACTAACTAACCTCTATGATTATAGTATGTAAATAATACAATTATTATTAAAAAGTAGAGTAAATGAAAAACAATCTGATACATTTATGTAGTGTTTGCATGCAGTTTTCTTGTGAAGTACTCTTTCTATTTACATTAAGGTAGAATACAAATACTATGTAATGGAACTGTAATGGAATCAAATACCGATTTGTGTTAGTCTGCAGAGACTGTAAACCCAAATAAACCATGCCTACACAACATGTATTCATGAGGTTAAAGAAAGGTTTACAATCAAATTATTATAAAGAAAATGACATGTTTTGTCAAGGTTGTGTTGGATGCTTGTAAAAAGCGAAACTGATACTTGATACTAGGAATATTACATAAAAAGATGCGTCTGTATAGAGCAGATAATACCTCATCAAAGTCGAATGGCATTGAGAGTGAAATACACAGTGCACACTGCAAAGAAAGTCTGATTTTAATGCAATATTAGGATAAATAAATGCATGTGTTTTCAGGATAGTGTCTAAAGTAAACATATTTAATGATCTTCAGTGTGAACACTCCACAATCACTGCTTCCTAACTGCAGAGGTGCTCACCAGAGTTGAAGAGGATTAGAAAATAAAATTACATTAGTTCTTTTCATTATGTGTAGTTACTCTTAAACAGAGTCACTTAAAGTGTGTTCTACTTCCTCTCACAGTCTTTTATGAACCCATTCTGCTCCTCACTGGAGGCATCATATACTAGCTTATTAAGCAAACACACTGAAACAATATTAGTGTGTTATAACAGGTACAATGGACATTCACTCACCAGACACTTTATTAGATACACCTTGGTAGTACTGGGTTGGAAGCCATTTTGCCTTCAGAACTGCCTTAATTCTTTGTAACATACACTGTGGTCATAAAGGGGTGGACATGGTCAGCAACAATACTCAGGTAGGCTGTGGTGTTTAAACAATGCTCAGTTGGTATTAAGCGGCCCAAAATGTGCTAAGAAATATTCCTCACACCTTTACACCACCAGCAGCAGCATGAAGTGTTGATACAAGGCAGGTTGGATCCATGCTGTCATGTCTCATCAGAACCAGTTGGTAATGTTCTGGCTCATGTTCAGTATATGACCAAAAGCATTGGGACAGCTACACATCCCTATGCTACATATCCAGCTACACAAGTCCATAGGCACTAATACAGAGTTCGTCCCCTCTTTAGAGCTTCCACTCCTCTGGGAAGGCTTTCTACGAAATTTTGGACTGTGTCTGTGGGAATTTTTGCCCATTCATCCAGAAGAGCATTTGTGAGGTCAGACGCTGATGTTGAATCTGACTCGCAATCTCCGTTCTAGTTCATCCCAAAGGAGTTCAACGGGGTTGGGGTCAGGGCTCTGTGCAGTCCAGTAAGTTCTTCCACACCAAAGTCACCCAACCATGCCTTTATGGACTTTGTGCACTGGGACACAGTCATGCTGGAAATGAAGGGCCTTCCCCAAACTGTTCCCACAAAGCTGGAAGCATACAATTGTCCAAAATGTCTCGGTATGCTGAAGCATTAAGATTTCCCTTCACTGGAATTAAGGGGTTAAGCCCAACTCCTGATAAGAAAACAATAGCATTATCCCTCACCCACCAAACTTTACAGTTGGTACAATGCAGTCAGGCAGGCACGGTTCTCCCGGCATTCACCAAACTTGGACTCGTCCATCAGACTGCCAGATAGAGAAGCGTGATTCGTCACTCTGCAGAAGATGTTTTCACTGTTCCAGGGTCCAGTGATGGAGTGTTTTACACCATTCCATCCGATGCCTGGCATTGTTCTTGGTGACGTAAGGCTTGCATGCAGCTGCTCAGCCATGGAAACCCATGCCATGAAGTTCTAGTGCAGTTTTAGTGCTGATGTTAATGCTAGAGGAGGTTTGGAAATCTGCAGTTACTAAGTCAGCAGAGCGTTGGCGACTTTTATACACTATGCAACTCAGCACTCGGCGACCTCACTGTAACATTACGTGGTCTGACAGTTCGTAGCTGAGTTGCTGTGGTTCTGACTTGTGTCAGTGATGGCATCCTCTTACAGAACCTTACAGAACCACACTTGAATGAGCCCTTTAGAACGACCCGTTCTTTCACAAATGTTTGTAGACTGCATGGCTAGGTGCTAGATTTTATACACCTATGACAACTGAATGAAACAGCTGAATTCAATGATTAGGGTGTCTGAATACTTTTGCATTACAGAGCCTAAGACATAATAAAGGTAATAAACAAATTTGCTTTTAATTCTTAAGAAGAAACCTTTAGCTACTGAACTCCAGACCATGAGCATGAGGATGAAGATGAGGTTGACTGTCTGGGTGAAATATGGCTTAATCAACAGGCGCTCAGCAATCAAGTTGAACTCGTCAGATTTGATCTATCTGATCATTGCTGTAGGACGTTTGCCAATGTCTAATGTTCTGTGAAGATGGGCCTTTCATAATCTTTATTGTTTTTTTTCTCCACCTCTTGTTTCTCCTCCATCAAAACCATGAGATGTTTGGTGAAGTAAAACCATCATGAGTTTAACAGCGATGAAATTTAACCCTTTTGGATGGACGTCATCGCGGCACAGCTCGAGGCAAGGAAAAGCTCACGCTGCTGAGCTGGTAATTGCTTCCTCTAAATCTGCTGAGTGCAGAGAAAAAAAGCCAAGATCTTTTTTCATCAGAGCAAAGAAAATAAAAAAGAGAAAAGCTTAATAGAGATGGAGGTAGATCTCTGTGTCTGTTGTCGTCCTGAGTTCAAAGTGGACCTGCCACCCTGTGGCCTGGGTCATGAGAATATCTGAAGCAGAGCATGCAGAATTTTTTATTATAGGATGATGCTAGGTATGATTTTCTGTTTATTTAATAACTGGTCAAGCAGTATTATTTTCTGTAGCGACTGATCTCACTTCAGCAATATTGTGGTGGAATTTTTAGTCATGCCATGGCTCAAAACTAATGCTGCGCCACCATGATTCACAGCTGGCCCAAAGGGTTTATAAACATTTCTTGCTACATTTAAGGGCAGCTCAAGTGGCTCAGTGGTAAGAGCGAGCTATGGGAAATGGCAGACCCCAAGGGCCTGAGTTCAAATTCTATATAAGGTTTGTGACATGAAGGTTGCAATTAGGCTGTGGTAGACTGGTGCCCTGTCCAGGGCGTACCTCTGCCTGAGCTTGAGACCCTGACCTGGATAAGTGGGGATACAACTGGGTGTTTCACTTTTACTCTGCATTGCTACATTTAAGATTGTGTCCAGGAGACAAAATTGTGGCCAAAAGGTTAATATCCTCATAACCATAAACCTACATTATTTATTTCCTATCAATGTTTTAGTCTGTATGTATTTGTGTTAATTGTTTTAATGAATAATATACAACCCCAATTCCAATGAAGTTGGGACATTGTGTAAAACATAAATAAAAACAGAATATGATGATTTGCAAATCCTCTTCAACCTATATTCAATTGAATATGCTACAAAGACAAGATATTTAATGTTCAAACGGAAAAACAGTATTGATTTCTGCAAATATTCACTCATTTTGAATGTGATGCCTGCAACATGTTACAAAAAAGTAGGAACAGGAGCATGTTTACCACTGTGTTACATCACCTTTCCTTGTAACAACACTCAATAAGCGTTTGGGAACTGAGGACACTAATTGTTGAAGCTTTGTATGTGGAATTATTTCCCATTCTTGCTTGATGTTCAGCTTCAGTTGTTCAACAGTCCGGGGTCTTCGTTGTCGCATTTTGTGCTTCATAATGCACCACACATTTTCAATGGGAGACAGATCTGGACTGCAGGCAGGCCAGTCTAGTACCTGCACTCTTTTACTACGCAGCCAAACTGTTGTAACGTGTAGAATGTGGCTTGGCATTGTCTTGGTGAAATAAGCAGTCCCTGAAAAAGACGTTGCTTGGATGGCACCATATGTTACTCCAAAACATGTATGTACCTTTCAGCATTAATGGTGCCTTCACAGATGTGCAAGCTACCCATGCCATGGGCACTAACACACCCCCGTACCATCAGAGATGCTGGCTTTTGAACTTTGCACTGATAACAATCCGGACAGTCCTATTCCTCTTTGGACCGGAGGACACGACGTCCATGATTTCCAAAAACAATTTGAAATGTGGAGTCGTCAGACCACTGGACATTTTTTCACTTTGCCTCAGTCTATTTCAGATGAGCTCGGGCCCAGAGAAGCCGGCGGAGTTTCTGGGTGTTGTTGATATATGGCTTTCGCTTTGCATGGTAGAGTTTTAACTTGCACTTGTAGATGGATCAACAAACTGTGTTCACTGACGATGGTTTTCTGAAGTGTTCCTGAGCCCATGTGGTAATATCCTTATGCCTAGTCTGTCACGTTATTCCACTTACTTCGCTATTAGTGTAGCATTAGCTTAGCCTAGTCTAGTGTCATTGCTGGCTAGTTTGTGTCTTGCTTTCGACTACCACGCCAGGTTTTGTTGTTTTTTTTTTCGTGTTACTCAGTTTTGTTTTCCTGATCCCCCATAACAGAACGATCTGGCCAATATGGAGCCAAAGACAGATGATTCCATGTCAGTGGGCATCCTGCTTCAGCATCAAGAAGTATGGCTGGCCCAGCATGACCAACTCTTGCGCACTCTGATGGAATCGAACCGTCAGTTAACCACTCAATTATCTTCTATGTCTGGTAAACTTAACTGAGGTTTTTTGTTTTCATCCCAGAGACCCGTTTCGTCCACCCTGAGCCAGACCACACCACCCGTCGGTGACAAGCAGGATTCCTCATCCCCTCTGGATGCTCCCTCTGGGCCTGGACCATCCACCACCGCTGAACCGGAACGCCCGGCACCTTCCAGGAGTATTGGGTCCCCATTCACGCACGCTGAGCCCTACTTGAGTAAACTAGACCAGTGCCAGGCCTTTCTCATGCAGTGTGATCTGGTCTTTAGGTTTCAGCCCGCTGCCTTTGCCACCAATTCCTCTAGAGTCTTTTACATTGTTGGCCTTTTGTGGGACAGGGCCTTAATGTGGGTTGAGGCTGCACTCTCCAGGGATGACTTTGAGGTGAGACTTCCTCCATTGGTTCAGGGCAGTGTTCGACCACCCGAGCCATGAGGAGCGTCGAGGCACCTCATCAGTTTGCACCAGGGTTCTCTGACAGTCGCTGACTATGCCATGGTATTCTGGGTTTTGGTTGCGGACGCTTGGTTATGCGAGGTGTTTCGTGCCGGGTTGTGCGAGCGACTCAAGGACAAGTTGGCAGCCCATGATGAGCGCTATAACTTGGAGGCCCAGGTGGCTCTGGATCGGCACCTTCAGGAGCGTCAGTTGGAGAAGGGCCAGTGCTTGGTCCAAACCACTCCGATCCCCCGTACCAGGACAACAGACTCTGAGTTGTCAACTCCCCGGGCCGCTAGTCCTAGCTTAGCATCATAAGCCTTATTTATCTCATTGTTGACTAGTTTGTTTCTTGCTTTCAGCTACCACACCAGGTTTTGTTTTATTTTTTCATGTAGGCCTATTCAGTTTTGTTTATTTGCCTTACAGCCACTTTGAGGTTCCACTCCTATTAGCCTGTGGGGAGCCCCCGTAACATTATGGACTGTACATAATGTTCCTTGCGTACATAAATTCCTTGCAATTGCACGTTGAGAACGTGCATCTTAAACTGTGGGTCTATTTGTTCAAGCAGTTGTTCACAAAGAGCTTTTTGGGGATTCTCCCTTTATTCCCAGTAATGACACTCACCTTTTCCAATGAACCTGTTCACCTGTGGAATGTTCCAAATAGGTGTTTTTTGGGCATTCCTGTCTTTTGTTGCCCCTGTCCCAACTGTTTTGAATTGTGTTGCAGGCATCAAATTCAAAATGAGAGAATATTTGCAAAAAAACAATAAAGTTTATTCGTTTGAACATTAAATATCTTGTCTTTGTAGTGTATTCAATTGAATATGGGTTTAAAAGGATTTGCAAATCATCGTATTCTGTTTTAATTTGTTTTACACAACGTCCTGACTTCACTTGAATTGGGGTTGTAATTTTGAGTTTATAGGAGTACCCATCCCTCTTCCTGGGGTAATGCTGTCACTGGGCTAATGCTTATTCTAAGACCCTGTTTAATCCAATAATACCTTCATGGTTGGATTTAGTTACAGTATACAGCGGTGCTTGAAAGTTTGTGAATCCTTTATTGTTCTTCTTGGGATGCAACTCAGCATTTTTTTTTTCCCCCAAACACAACGAGTTGAGTTTTTACCAAAAAGTTCTATTTTGGTTTCATCTGACCACACGATATTCTCCCAATCCTCTTCTGGATCATGCACATGCTCTCTGGGAAACTTCAGACGGCCCTGGACATGTACTGGCTTAAGCAGGGGAAACGCCTGGCACTGCAGGATCTGAGTCCCTCTCGGCGTAGTGTGTTACTGATGGTAGCCTTTGTTACTTTGGTCCCAGCTCTCTGCAGGTCATTCATCAGGTTCCTCTGTGTAGTTTTGGGATTTTTGCTCACTGTTCTCATGATCACATTTTGACCCCATGGGATGTGATCTTGCGTGGGGCCCCAGATCAAGGGAGATTATCAATGGTCTTATATGTCTTCCATTTTTTTACAGTTGCTCCCACTGTTGATTTATTCACACCAACCTGCTTGCTTATTGTAGATTCACTCTTCCCAGCCTGGCGCAGATCTACAATTTTCTTCCTGGTGTCCTTCGACAGCTCTTTGGTCTTGGCCATGGTTGAGTTTGGAGTCTGACTGTTTGAGATTGTGGACAGGTGTCTTTTATACAGATAACGAGGTCAAACAGGTGCCAGAAGCTCCTGTAGGTGTGATGTGTAGGTTTTCGAAATACTTTTGTCTAGGCTATATAGTGTATTTTGAAGTTCTTGGGGACAAACTAGGCTGGAAGTAAGAAGTTTATAAGGCAGCGACACTTTGCTTTATAGACCAATTTGACCTGATCTCTGAATTGATTTGAAACGCGAGCAGGCGGCGAGATCTGGAGAGGATTTTAAGATTCAGAGCTTTAAACGATGCCGCTTGGTGTAATTCGGGACGGACTCGGCGGCTGCTGGTGCGTTTGGCTTTGAAACTCTCAGATTTAGCCGCTGGTATTGGCTCATTTTTCATATCCATTGTGCGCTTGTCAGGGCGTCATCGCTGCTCGGCCGAGCCGTTAGATCAGTCCGAATGGATAAATCATCCTGGATCTGACACACTCATTTAATTTGCGCGGCTCCGCTGCTTATTAATTGAAAAACCCCCGTGCCGCGGCTGCACGGCACTGCTTTTATTTTATTTTTATTAACATGGATATTCCGTATGATTTCCCTCAGTAGCTCTTCGACTGGCCGCCGGACACTTTGTCATTTATCATCGTATGCCATATTTGTCAATCGGCTTTGCCTTAAGAAAGTGAAAAAAGTCCAGAGCAAAATCGTTTTGCATATAAAGCACGCGGGAGGCTTGGTGGGATTTCTATAAAGGCTCGTGCCGGGGCCCCGGCGTTATTGTTTTCCATCTGTGAAATAGAGTAACAGGTACTTAATGTACCAAAAACAATTTGTCTGGCCGTTATTTTCCCATTGAAGGCGTGCACGGCTGGCTGCGGCCTTCCTTTATCTCAGCGAGCCTAATACGCTCTCACACTGCGCCCCGGTGCCTTCATTTTACAGCTGACGAGCACGGCGGCCCCACGCTGTGCTCCAAATGGGACCCCAGCCACCGGGGCCCCGCCAAGTGGCCGCAGGTAAGTGTGCAGAACAAATGCTGAGAGGACTTTTAAAAAGTTTCTGGAGCCAACACTGTGTGTGTGTGAGTTGTGTACATTACTACCTTTACCTGTAAATGCATCCCAAGAGCTCAAATGTACATAGTACAAGTTTCAACTTTAGCCACCCCAAATAATGCGAACTGATAATTACTGATATTTTGTACAACAGTTATTTCCAATTTAATGTATAGTAATTGTAATTATAATGTATTGTAATTTCCTTATGATCTAGTGATAACAGTGTGGCTTTTTCAAAACAGTAACACTCCGCTGAGTCAAGTAACGAGAAGCTTTATACACACAAACATATAATGTATATACAGTACAGTGGTCCGTGAAGGTTTGTGACCCCTTTAGAATTTTCTATATTTCTGCATAAATATGACCTAAAACATCATTGGATTTTGACACAAGTCCTAAAAGTAGATAAAGAGAACCCAGTTAAACAAATGAGACAAAAATATTATACTTGGTCATTTATGGAAAATGATCCAATATTACATATTAGTGAGTGGCAAAAGTATGTGAACCTCTAGGATTAGCAGTTAATTTGAAGGTGAAATTGGAGTCAGGTGTTTTCAATCAATGGTATGACAATCAGGTGTGAGTGGGCACCCTGTTTTATTTAAAGAACAGATATCTATCAAAATCTGCTCTTCTCAACATGTTTGTGGAAGTATATCATGGCACGAACAAAGAGTTGTTGATGCTCATCAGGCTGGAAAAGGTTACAAAACCATATCTAAAGAGTTTGGACTCCACCAATTGACAGTCAGATAGATTGTGTACAAATGGAGGAAATTCAAGACCATTGTTACCCTCCCCAGGAGTGGTCGGCCAACAAAGATCACTCCAAGAGCAAGGCGTGTAATAGCTGGCAAGGTCACAAAGGACCCCAGGGTAACGTCTAAGCAACTGAAGGCCTCTCTCACATTGGCTAATGTTAATGTTCATGAGTCCACCATCAGAAGAACACTGAACAACAATGGTGTGCATGGCAGGGTTGCAAGGAGAAAGCCACTGCTCTCCAAAAAGAACATTGCTGCTCGTCTGCTGTTTGCTAAAGATCACGTGGACAAGCCAGAAGGCTATTGGAAGAATGTTTTGTGGACGGATGAGACCAAAAATAGAACTTTTTTGTTTAAAAGAAAAGCGTTATGTTTGGAGAAAGGAAAACACTGCATTCCAGCATAAGAACCTTATCCCATCTGTGACCATGGTGGTGGTAGCATCATGGTTTGGGCCTGTTTTGCTGCATCTGGGCCAAGACGGGCTTGCCATCATTGATGGAACAATGAATCCTGAATTATATCAGAGAATTCTAAAGGAAAATGTCAGGACATCTGTCCATGAACTGAATCTCAAGAGAAGGTGGCTCATGCAGCAAGACAACGACCCTAAGCACACAAGTCGTTCTACCAGAATGGTTAAAGAAGAAATAAAGTTCATGTTTTGGAATGGCCAAGTCAAAATCCTGACCTTAATCCAATCGAAATGTTGTTGGAAGGACCTGAAGCGAGCAGCTAATGTGAGGAAACCCACCAACATCCCAGAGCTGAAGCTGTTCTGTACGGAGGAATGGGCTAAAATTCCTCCAAGCCGGTGTGCAGGACTGATCAACAGCTACAGGAAACGTTTAGTTGGCAGTTATTGCTGCACAGGGGGTCACACCAGATACTGAAAGCAAAGGGTTCACATACTTTTGCCACTCAGTAATATGTAATATTGGATCATTTTCCTCAATAAATAAATGACCAAGTGTAATATTTTTGTCTCATTTGTTTAACTGGGTTCTCTTTATCTACTTTTAGGTGAAAATCTGATGATGTTTTATTTCATATTTATGCAGAAATATAGAAAATTCTAAAGGGTTCACAAACATTTAAAGAACGTAGTAACCCTAAGAAATTATTAAACTCTATTGTTTAATTCTTAATTATTTTGATTTTTAGTTTATTCCTTTTTCATTTAATCTTCGCTGATTTGCACTTTGTATTTGACACTAAGGTCACTTGGTGGTGTTATATAGACTTTTTAGCATGCTGTGTTTATGTAAGGGTAGTAATTGTTACCATTACATAATACTCATTTATTGTACACATACTCTTTGGTGGAAGGTACTGTCAGTATTAAAACATATTCAGTATGAAATTCAGAGTGCCTTTGATTTATGTTGTTGTTAAAATTACTTGCTGTCTAAAAACAATAGAACACTTAAAGTTGTATGCTATGGTGAATAACATCACTGCTCTGATGATCTATGGCACTCGCATTCGGCTCGTGCCTGAGTACAAACCCAGCTGTGATGTTATTCGTGATAGCACACTCCCTGTCCTGTTCTGTTGCCTAATTAAATCACACACGCAAAACACAACCACATTTTAAATACTGGAAAAGGTTAAATGTGCAAAAGAATTGGTTGAAACGATATACTGGAGTTTTTAAAGGCCTCCAAACTTCAGTAACTTGTTTTGTAACCAATTGGTCCATTAAAATGTGCATTCGTTTAGGAAATCAACAAAACATGTCTTTTGGCCTAGTGGTGAAAAAACATTTTTGATAATATTTAATTCCCATATTTCATAATTGTGCTGCCTACTGGCTGGGTCAAGCATCGCTTCCAGTCACGATTGGCTGTCTCTGAGGGAGGACAGGACAGTTGGTGAATAACCCCACCACCCAAACCCACAATCCCTACCCAGCCCTTGCCTTGTATCATGCTAGAGCATGATTGTCCCACCTCCCCACTCCTCCACTGGCCTGTGCTCACATTGCGCATGAACACTCTGAGCGTGAACATGTTTACATCATCACGATACTACTGCTTGTGATGGAGAAGACACGCTTACACAACACAATGGACTATATGGTTGTACTTACTCGTTTTGGGTGCGCTGACACACAACCATCTTGTATGCCTTAAATAATTATTTATTGTGCATTCACAAAAATCACTGTTCGTGCTGCACGTATAAGATTTTTATGGAGGCAGCTGAGTTCCATGCTCAGGCATGGTTAGCAATCACACTACACTAGTGCCAAGTCCAACTGAACCGTACCCAAACCTACCTCTTCAAGTGGGCCTGAGTACGGTTCATCATACTGCGCTTTGCACGGTATGGAACGAACGCACAAAGGGTCAAACGTGAGTATACCTTAACTGGAGTACCCTTAAGGGTACTCTTATGGCTGCACCCTATATTGGTTGGGAATAGGAGCATACCCTATGACCCTGAATTGGATTAAGTAGATGCAAAATGAATGAATGAATCCTGCTTATGCATCTTGCCCTATGCACCAGAAGGTCCATAGGGCAAGACCATTGGCCCCTTAAGCAAGGCCCTTAACCCACAATCACTTGCATGGTACACTTAAGATTCTGAGTAGGAGTGTCTGCGAAATGTAAACTAGCACAACTTTAAAAACAATAATAACATGGATAAAGATGCTGTTGGCTTGGATCAGTAACCGGTCGTTCATCATCTCCAGACTGCAGTAGCAGCTCACGAGTAGAACGTTCTGATGGAGTCACACAGTACAAACTGAGTCAATCAGGCAAGTGCTGAAAAATTCATTTTCTGACAAGACTGCCAGCGAGATCACACAGCCCTGCGACAACAAATCTATAGAGAGAACGAGAGTGAGAGAGAGAGAATCTGACAAGAAGTGCTTAGTGATAGAACCTTCACTTCTCTATAGCTGCACTTTTTTATGTTTAACTCCACTCTTCCTGGTCAGGGTTGTAGGGCTCCAGCAGTTATCCTTAGAGAACAAAAGGTGCAGGTATAAGCGTGCTCTGGAGAGAGGCGTAGGGGTCGCTGTTGAAGTCCTGGGGTATGATTCTCTGACCAGCTTTTTCCTAAGGTACAGTCAATCGGGCAGTCGACTCACAGCTCCAAACACCTGAGGTTTGAGTTCTAGCCTGGCCATTACCTGTGTGGCATGTCTGCATGGATTTTCTTTGGGTACTCTGATGTTCTCCCATGTCCCAATGACAAGTTGGAATCTCTGAATTGTCCCAGTGTGAGTGTGTGCATGTGTATCTGTGTTGTATCAGCATATGGTGTGTTTTGGACACTGGCATGCTGGCCAAACCAGTCGTACCAGACCAGAACTAGCCTAAACTAAAGGCACTTTCACACCACCACTGTACTGTACACTTGCGTTACTTCATATGGACCAATCACCACATATCTGACTCAGGGTTCCTATGCACTGAAAAAAGTACCTATATTGAAGTAGGAGCTAAAGAAGTCCCTACAAGGGGCATTCACGGAGGAACTTTTTTTATAGTTCTTTAGCACTGTGCCCCATTTAAGTGCCTTGCACTTAAGAGTCCAGCGAAGAGTCCAGACATAAGAGGATGGCGATTGGTACAGGTGTAAGAGTACAGTGATTGGTCCAGAGTTAAGAGGATGGCAATTGGTCAAGAAGTAAAAGTATGGCAATTGGTCCAGACATAAGAGTATAGCGATTGGTCCAGATGTAAGGGTACTGCAATTGGAATAGACGTAAGAGGATGGTGATTGGGCCAGATGTGAGAGTACGATGATTTGTTTAGACATAAGAGTCCGGTGACTGGTCCAGATGTAAGAGTATGTCAATTAGTCCAGACGGATTAATACGGATTAAGACGGGTACGGACATTGGTCCAGACATAAGAGTCCGGCGATTGGTCCAGAGGTAAGAGTATGGAGATTGGTTCAGATGTAAGAAGTTGGCAATTGATCTAAGCGTGAGAGTACTGCAATTGGTCCAGATATGAGAGTACAGCAATTGGTCCAGAGATACTAGTATGGAGATTAGTCCAGACATAAGAGGATGGCTATAGATCCAGACGTGAGAGTACGGCAATTGGTCTAGACATAAGAGGATGGCTATTGGTCCAGACGTGTGAGTACAGAGAATGGTCCAGAGGTACGTGTACAAAGATTGGTCGAGACGTAACAGGATGGCGATTGCTCCAGAGTGAAAGTACGGCGATTGCTCCAGAGGTAAGAGTAAGGAGATTGGTCCAGAGGTAAAGGCATGGTAATTGGTAGAGAGGTAAGAGGATGGCGATTGGTCCAGACGTAAGAGGATGGCGATTGGTCCAGACGTGAGAGTACCACAATTGGTCCAGAGGTACGAGTGCGGAGACTGGTGCAGACGTAAGATGATGGCGATTGGTCCAGACGTGAGAGTACAGAGAATGGTCCAGAGGTACAAGTATGGAGATTGGTCCAGACATAAGAGGATGGTGATTGGTCCAGACGTGAGAGTACTGCAATTGATCTAGATGTAAGAGTACGCCGATTGGTGCAGAGGTACGAGTATGGAGATTGGTCCAGATGTAAGACAATGGCGATTGGTTCAGATGTAAAAGGTTGGCAATTGGTCAAGACGTAAGAGGATGGCGATTGGTCCAGACAAGAGTGTACAGAGAATCATCCAGAGGTATGTGTAAAGAGATTGGTCCAGACGTAAGAGGATGGTGATTGGTCCAGAAGTAAGTGTAAGGCGATTAGTCCAGAGATATAAACATGGTAACTGGTCGAGAAGTAAAAGTAAGGAGATTGGTCCAGACGTAAGAGGATGGTGATTGATCCAGATGTAAGGGTCCGGCGATCGGTCTAGACGTAACAGTACGGCAATTGGTCCAGATATAAGAGTACAACAATTGGTCCACACGTAAGAGTACAACGATTGGTCTAGAAGTAACAGTCCAGTGATTGGGCCAGACATAGTGACACAAGTGTACTTCTTCATTCAGATCTTCATTCTAAAAATGGAAAATTACATGGACAAATGGACTAACAGGCTTTACTGAGCCTATATGTGACAGAGCAGATACATCGCAAATTTTGAGTTATTAAATCAAAATTCGCACAGCTTACATTGCTTCAGCATCACACAGTGTTCTTTCTGTCGGTGTGGGGAGCTCGACAGGGAGTTGATTCTTCTTAGTCCCTAAAACAGTTTTTTGTAGAAGTGCCATTTGTCTATGTATTTTTCCAGTTTAAGTACAAAGGTAATGTTGTTTATACAGCTACCGGTGAACAAGTATATTCAAACATGGCAGTTGCCCTCAACGAGGCAATTGAGTCAGGGCCAATCGCTGTACACTTGTGTATGCACTTGAGGTACCACGCTCTGTACCTCAGACAGTCTCTTGCTGTCTTCAAGGGGCAACTAAAGACTCACCTCTTCACTCAGGAGTGAAGACTAAAACTGCAACTGTAAACATTTAAAAATATATATGTTTTGTTGATTTACCAACATAAGATCCTAGCAGATTCTGGTTGGATTGTGTTTTGGGGCTATTTGTACTAACATGAGGTTTTGTCTTCTAAGAAAAATACAAAGCAATTCTGTAAGTCGCTCATGGTGTTCTAAGAACCACAATCATCTCCAGCTTCCTCAACAGTTCTAAGAACCATGAAAAGGTTGCTCCGGTGTGAAAGCACCTTAACTTAGACCAACATGGAACATGTAACTCTCTTGGTCTTGCTAATTGACTGGCATACCACCATCCAAAACACAACATATGCTGGTTTTGCTGTTTTGGTTTTTTTTACTTTGTTTGGTTGGTTGTTTTTTGTAGTATGCAAGGCCAAAAACACAACCTTTTATTATTTTTATACAATTGTTGTTAACACACGTTTTGTGATTTATTTCTCACTATAATCTGTGTAATCTGTGCTACAGGGGGCAGAATTCAATCCTGGCATTCAGTGTGAACATTTATCTTGCTAGTTACCATGTTAGCTGTGAATACACCACAGTTTCTACATGTTAATTGTTTACATTGGATACAATTGTGACTGCTGTGTTCTTGAGAAGATAATGCTCTACTTTTGCTTTAGCCAGGGCTGGTCTGGGGGGGTAGTTGGTGAAGTTTGTTCTCAGAAAAAATGCAAAATGTATCTGGAGGAGAAGAGTTTCTCTGTAACCCCTGCCTGAACTTCACATGACCCTCACGGCACCCCTGCAGTCAACAGCATTAGCCCAGAGTAAACAGGGGCAAAGTGAAAGGGTGGGGGGTGATTTCAGAGGGACACAGGGGTTCTACAGACTCACCATTACAGCTGTTAAACATGGAGGAAAGAAACGCTAGCAAACAATGTTAATACCGGAATTATTGCTAAAAATCATGGTTTGTATGTGTTCCACAGGGCTAATTCCATTTGTTGAGATAAACTTATGCTAGACTAAGATGGTGAGATGGTGCAATGGCTCAGAAGTTTGAGGACTTTCAGTGTTTAGAGAGACCTGGCATTGCTGAATGTGTGCATCTGCAAGTGATAGATCAAGACTCAGAGATGAGGCCAGTAGCCTCCTGGTTGGTGTGTGTGTGAGTTTGTGTGTTGGTGCCGCCATGGCACCCCGGCAGGGGGTTGATGGGGCTTTCAGGCCGGCGCGGTAGAAAACACAGCTGCTAACAAACCACTCCACTTCACCGAGGAAGGACACAGATGCCATAAATGACTTGACATGATGGGTGAAGGGAGCTCCATTCCAAACTAAATCACCCATTCAGGGCCGAGTTAACGGGAGGCCAAAATAGAGTGGCGAGACCTCGTGGATCTCAGAAACTCCCGTCTGTGGAGATCAAATCTCTACGGAGATAAAGAGAGAGGCTGCAACCTTCTTACACTGACCACTGGCTGTACTCTTTATGTCAATCCACTACTAGTATCAATTATAGCTGATTAACTGAATACATCAGAATTGCTTCAGCGTAACGTCTGTCTACTGTTTGTATTTTAACATGTACTGACAAAATAACATTATATAAGCTTACTAAAATCTCTTAGGGGGGTCTCTAAATATTTCCATGACCCAGCATTATTGTAGAATGAATCATTTAATGACTTATTGAGTCAAAGATCTCCACCTGTGTCCTCTCCCATATCTGTGTGGGTTTATGATGGATTGGTGTCCTGTTACTTAAAGACATTTAATAATCTGATCTTAGTCGGATTTCTGCAGTTATTTGATTATTCAATGTATGATTAGTCATGTATGCAACATACTCCGATCTAGAAATCAGATTAAGAAATCCGATAAAAAGAGCTGGATTTTACTCCAGTAACTGGATTACTCATAGCATGTATACCAGTTACCCGATTATAATCAGGGTTTTCAGTCTGCGCCTGTGCACAAGCCTTCCCCCACGGTTGCCAGGTCTGCATATTCTAAAGGTCACCACAGTGATGATTTAGCATATTAGACCTCTGCACTACTAGTTACAAGTGATTTGTTAAAATAGCTGTGATCCATCGTTGATACAACAACAAACTAGGGAAAATGTCTTGGAAATTTTAATTAATACAATGATGAAGGCAGTTAATTAGTTAACTAGTATTAATTACAGCCTATGTTTTATACAGGATTCAGGTTTATATCAACTTAACTTCCAAATCAGTATCTGTGTTACTTTGGATGAGATTTTTATCCCATATAGAGAATGATGGTGATGATCTAAATGAAGATCAGGATAAAAAACTGGCATATTTATTTAATGTAATGGAATGCTTTTTGGTCTCCTATTATTAATTTCAGCTAAGAGTTATGACTCTATTATGGCCATAATTTAATAAACGAGGCAGTAACCAACCCTCAGTATGCGTAATTACACCAGGAGAAGAATTTCTCGGTTCTTCAATGAGCCTGGAACCTTCTCTGCCTTTGAACCAGGACGATCTCA